>CM055121.1:27180565-27400565 GCA_029206835.1 Rana muscosa
TGCTAGAAAATCACTTAGAACCCCCAAACATTATAATTTTTTTTTTTTTTAGCAAAGACCCTACAGAATAAAATGGCGGTTGTTGCAATATTTTATGTCACACGGTATTTGCGCAGCGGTCTTTCAAACACAATCTTTTGGGGAAAAGTACATGTTGCGGAGCTCCAAAGTCCGCTGGGAAATCCTTGAAGCTGAGGAAGTACTGACTTATCCAAGGCAACCTGTTACCCCCCCAGTAACTGGACGACACACCGTTCTGGGAGTAAATCAACCCTTTATTTTGCCCAGGCTGGCTTTTTATATCATTTCCCATGCAAGGGTTTTCTTAACTCATTTTACAGGGGCATTCCCTTCAACAATTAACAGATGACAGCGATTTAATTACCTGGGATGTGTGAGACGTTGGTCTCTGCATATTTACCCATAACAATGAAACCGTGCCAGACACATTACTAGGAGTGTAATTACATCCCGTAGCAGATAATAGATGGTCCTTAACATACTGACAATAGATGAATGGAACGCTACCTCAGACCCCCAATTAACCCAATTTACTTATTCAGACATCAGTAGACATTCTGTCTCTACATTTCCTGGAATGAATCTTTGCTGTCACCTCTGAAGTGATCCAAACCATATTCTCAGTTTCAGCATTTTGCTACACTGCTCCCCCTTACCCACAAGCCGGCATACACAGTCTGATCCTTAATGGATCGGCTTGGGGATGTCCGGGGAGTACTCACGGATCACTTTTCCAGTTCAGTTTGCCGCGATAATCAGTCAGCATTGCCGTTCTGTTTCCCGGGGCGGTAGTGGATAGTAAAGTCATACGGTTGTAACGCCAGACTCCAGCGCAACAACCGGGCATTGTCCCCTGCCACTCGATTTAGCCATACCAACGGGTTGTGGTCTGTGAGTAGGGTGAACTGTTGTCCGTACAAGTAGGGCTGAAGCTTCTTTAGGGCCCACACCACAGCCAGGCATTCTTTTTCTATGGCGGCGTAGCTCACTTCCCTGGGGAGAAGCTTCCTGCTCAAGTAAACTACGGGGTGTTCTCCGCCATCTGCTCCAACCTGGCTCAATACCGCGCCCAATCCAAACATTGAAGCATCCGAGCCTCAGAGGATGCGCTGTTTTCCGTGGTGGGGGCCTGGGACCGGGTGGTAACGGGGTAGATCTCGTTGGTAACCGGGGCTGATGCAAAAGCAGAAGTCAACTGGCCAAGATCGTTCCCCAGCAGGACATCAGCGGGAAGTTCCTGGATCAACCCCACCTTAATTAATCCGGAGCCGGCACCCCAGTTCAGGTGTACTCTTGCCGTGGGTAGCCTGTGTACTGCTCCCCCTGCAACCCGCACAACTACGGAACTCCCGGTGTGGTCGGCCTCTGGAACCAGGTGACGTTTGACCAGTGTGAGGGTGGCGCCGGAATCTCGTAGACCTTGAGCAGTCTTCCCGTTCAGCTGTACTGACTGGCGATGGTGTTGCCTGTTGTCGGTAGCCGCTTGTACTGGGTCAGCCTCGTGTAGGATACTCCAGTGTTCCTCCAATTCTCCTGCTCCTCGGTTGACCGGGGCCGCTTCCGTGTGATAGCAATGAGCGGCAGCCCGTGCTGGAGGGGGTGGCCCTGGTCGAATCCATGCCGCTTGGTCCTGGTTCTGAGTGCAGTCTCTCTGATAGTGCCCAAATTGCTTGCATGAATAGCACTGCACTCCCTTGCGCCCGAGGTATCGATTTGCAGGGGAGTTAGGGATTAGCCCGGGTCGTTGTGTAGCTGGGGGCCCTGGGTTATGGTTCAGTGGTCTGGTGCTTGGTCGGAAGCTAGTCTGTGATGGCCGGCGGGCATCTTGATATTCATCAGCTTGCCTGGCCGCTTCCGAGAGAGTGGTAGGTTTGCGATCCCTTACCCACTCCTGTACCTCTGGGTTTAGTCCATTAAAGAATTGCTCCAGTAAAATCAGCTGGGTGATCGCGTCTGCTGTGGTTGCCTGACTGGCTTGCAGCCAAGCTAGGGCTGCCCTCTGCATTCGGCAAGCCCATTCGGTGTGGGAGTCCTTCTCCTGTTTCTTTGTGTCCCGGAAGCGTCTCCTGTATGCTTCTGGGGTGATGGCATACCTTGCCAAAATAACTTCCTTTACCCGGCTATAGCTTGCGATTTCCTCCTCTGGCACGGCTCTGTAGGCTTCTGCTGCACGGCCTGACAGCTTACCAGCTAAGATCCGTACCCAGTCTGTCTGGGGTACCTGGTACAGCTTGCATTGCCGTTCAAAATCTTGCAGGAAGCTATCGATCTCTTCCTCTGCTTCCATAAACTTTTTAAAGGCATCATGGGGTACTTTTAGTTTTGTCTCTGGTGCCGGTGTAGTCGTTAGCAGTCTCTCAGAGGCATGCTGTTCCGCCAGCCGGAGTTGGGTCTCCCTTTCTTCTCTCGCCGTGATAAAGGCATCCACTTGGGCTAACGTTGCCTGTACCAGCTCGGTGGAGGGGTTTTCTCCATAAAACGCTAGCCTGCGTTTCACTTCTTGGTTAAACTCGGTCTCCATGGCTTCTGTAGCCATACTGTGTGCCCGATCTCCCTCGGTCAGTTCTGCAATCAGCTCTGCTTTGGTTTTAGTGCTGGCGCTCTTCCCTCTTGCTTCCAGCAAATCCTTTAACGTCGCTCGTTTTAATCCAGCATAGTTTGTCTCCCTTCACACTTCCATTCGTGTAGCCGAATTTGCATGAACGCTGCTTCCTCTTGCTGCAAGGCTTTAATCCCACTGCTGCCACCAGTGTTGCGGAGCTCAAAAGTCCGCTGGGAAATCCTTGAAGCTGAGGAAGTACTGACTTATCCAAGGCAACCTGTTACCCCCCCAGTAACTGGACGACACACAGTTCTGGGAGTAAATCAACCCTTTATTTTGCCCAGGCTGGCTTTTTATATCATTTCCCATGCAAGGGTTTTCTTAACTCATTTTACAGGGGCATTCCCTTCAACAATTAACAGATGACAGCGATTTAATTACCTGGGATGTGTGAGACGTTGGTCTCTGCATATTTACCCATAACAATGAAACCGTGCCAGACACATTACTAGGAGTGTAATTACATCCCGTAGCAGATAATAGATGGTCCTTAACATACTGACAATAGATGAATGGAACGCTACCTCAGACCCCCAATTAACCCAATTTACTTATTCAGACATCAGTAGACATTCTGTCTCTACATTTCCTGGAATGAATCTTTGCTGTCACCTCTGAAGTGATCCAAACCATATTCTCAGTTTCAGCATTTTGCTACAGTACACTTTAATGAATTTTAACAGTAAAGTTAGCCCATTTTTTCTTTTCGTCCAAAAGTCTTGATTACCTGTTTTTGTGTATTTAATATTTAAGATGCATATATATTTTTTTTTTATCTAGATTATACATACAAGTTCATTGATTGGAGGCTTTTTGTGTTTAATAAATGTTTAATTTAAGACATTTTTTGTATCACTTCTTATTACTTAACTGTTAACGGCCTAACACATCGGTCCAAAAGAATCGGCATCATATATCGACCATCAGTCACCGTGATTTCTAAATATCGTCATCGGTCAGAGAGAACCCCATATCGGTCGACCTCTAGTCATAACCTTATGGCTGATCTGGGGGGGGGGGGCAGTGTGTATAGAGATTGGAATGTTGTCTTACAAAAAGGCAGGGTGATAAAAGCACCAGAATGCCTGTGATATCTTGTGTATGGGAGAAAATATAATGTATCCACCGTGCACTATTTAAGTAAGTGGTAAAATAAATAACATTATAACTTTTCTTTTAAAAACAACATCCCAGGTATTATGAATGTTTTATCCAAAATATTCTGTATATTTCAGGCCATACTTTTCCCGTTGAACAGTTTTTTCTGGAAGATGCAATTGCTAAAACAAGGTAAAAAATGCTTATTTACATTGCTTTTACAGTGGCAACAAAATGTATGTGAACCCCTTGGATCAGACTTGAACAACGTTTGGGAGGAATTTTTGACCATTCTAGCCCAGACACATTAGGATGTCTGGTGTGAATGGCTCTTCTGAGGTCTTTCCACAGCATCTCTATGGGGTTAAGGTTTGGGCTCTGACTGGGCCAAAAGGCGCATTTTCTTTTTCTGAAGCCAGTCTGTGGTGTATACTGTGATTCTTAGGGTCATTGTCCCGCTGCATCACCCAACTTCTACTGATGGACAGCCACTCTGACATTATCCTGTAGGATATTTTGTCAAATTTGGGAATTCATTTTCCCCTCGATGATGGAAAAAGGTCCAGGCCATGAGGCAGCGAAGCAAGCCCAAATCATGATGATCCCTCCACCATACTTCGCCATTGGGATGATGTTTTGGTGTTTGTAAGCTGTGCCTTTTTTGTGCCATAGTGGTGTGTATTCTTCCCGAACAATTAAACTTTTGTTTCATCAGTCCACAAGACATTTTCCCAGTAGCGTTGCAGTTTGCCAAGGTGCCCTTTGGCAAGCTTCAGGTGTGTAGGAATGGGTTTTTATGGAGAGCATTGGCGTCCTCCATTATGTTCTGCCATGAACACCCTGCCTGTTCAAATACTCAAGAACAGGGATGTTTTCCAGTTGCAGTGATGTCTTCAAACCTTAAGCTGTTACTCGTGAGTTCTTCTTTACCTTCGTGAAGATTCTGCATTTTTCCCTGGGAATCCTCTTGACTGGGGGCCCAATTCTAGAAAGACTAGCTACAGTACTAAGCTGTCTCCATTTATAAACAATTTGTCTGTCGACTGGATGCCTAAACATTTTGAGCTTGCTTTGTATCCCTTTCCCAGTCTTCTGCAGATTAACAGATTATATGTCTTCAGAGAGCTCTTTTTTGCAAGGCATGGTTCATGTCAGCTGATGCTTCTTATGAACATCAATCTTAAAATATTTGAGTGTCTTTTATCAATCAAAGTAGCTCTAAACCACACCTCCAAACTCATTTAATTAGACTTCAAATGACTGACTCCAATTAGCTGTTGTTGAAGTAATTAGTCTATGGATTCACCTACTTTTTCCTCCAGCACTGTAAATGTTTAACCACTTCAGCTCTGGAAGATTTACCCACTTCAAGACCAGGCAATTTTTTTCCCTATTTGGCAACGTGCTACTTTAACTGGCGATTACGCGGTCATGCAACGCTGTACCCAAACAAAATTGATATGCAGTAAAACCTTAGTTTGAGAGCGTTTTGCAAGACATGCAAAAAAATTCAATAACTTTTGACTTGATAAATGGTGAGAAAAAACTGCGCTAGAACCCAAATAATACAACAAAAAATCTGCCGGCACTCATACAAACAAAGTGAAACAAAAGATGAGATAAATAGTGCAGCGCTAAAACATTAGTGATGATTGAAAATTACCACTGAAACATGAGTGGCAATAGAACAAACATTGGTGGTAATGAAGGGAACTCCAATATATAAAATTAAAGTCCAAGTGAAATAAACACAAATAAGTGTATGGATGAGTGATGAAAAGTCCATACAGTATGAACACACAGTGTGATAGTCCTTCCCACGGAGTAACCCGGGTTACAGGAATGCCAGGTTGACTGTTGAAATGATCAAATACTGGAAAATAAAATTATGAATAGATGGGGTACTCTTACCGCAACAGGTGGACTCATTTATCGTATGACGGTGAGTCGGAAAGGCTTAAGGTCTCAATGACCTGTAACGATGGAGCTGGATCTCTGTAGATGCTGTGGAAGTCCGGATCAGTCCTGGAAAGGGACGTCCAATAAGCTGGGATGTTGAGTCGTCACTCCTCCCGCATACAGGCTCCAAGTGGAAGATAAAAATAAAAAAAGGCAAAAAAAAAAGGAAGAATGCTCCCAATGGTGCAGGTCAATAAAAGGTTAAAATGTTATACAAACAAATGACAATGGTATGGAATAAAAAGTGATCACGAACTGAATATAAAAGCAATGTGGGGTGCGGTAATGCAAGCCTGACGCGTTTTGACTAAAAGTCGTCAACAGGGGCATATTGGAGTTCCCTTCATCACCATCATTGTTTGTTCTATTGCCACTCATGATTCAGTGGTAATTTTCAATCATCATTGATGTTTTAGCGCTGCACTATTTTTACTTGATATACAAGCGATGTCTTGATATACAAGTAGCGTCATGCCACATGTGGGTATAAAAGAGAATAGAGGCGCCTCTAAGTGTAGCAATATGGTTACATTTAATGAAGGTACAACATTTAGCAACATATTGCTACACTTAGAGGCGCCTCTCTTCTCTTTTATACTCTGTAGCTCCTGCTGGATTTTGCTTCTAATCCTCTTGTGGAGGCTTCCATTTGTGGATGGACATTTTATGGTTACACAACCTGTCACATTAATATAATCTTTTTATATGGACTATAAACTGAAGGACCTAAGAATTAATGGTTGTGGAACGAATCATCTGAGTTTCCATTATTTATTAAGGGGAAATTTGCTTTGATATACAAGTGCTTTGGATTACAAGCATGTTTCTGGAACGAATTATGCTTGCAATCCAAGGTTTTACTGTAATTTTTTTTTACACAAATAGAGCTTTCCTTTGGTGGTATTTGATCACCACTGGGTTTTTTTATTTTTTTGGGATATATAAACAAAAAAATCCCCAAAATTGTAAGAAAAAAAACAATATTTTCTTAAAACATATCCAGTAAAAAAAATAGAAAAATCTAATTTCTTCATACATTTTGGCCAAAATGTATTCTGGTACATATGTTTTTGATACAAAAAAATCCCAATAAGTGTATAGTGATTGGTTTGCATAAAAAGATATAGCGCCTAGAAGCTATGGTATATATATTGGAATCTTTTTTTATTTTATTTTTTAAATCTATTTAGCTAATGGTTCTCTTTGCAGGGATGAGAAACTGACAGATCGCTCCCTCTGTACAAAGCTCTGTGTTGTTTACCAACACAGAGCTCTGGGCTGTGACGATCAACAGGTCCCAGGAGTGAATCATTGGCTGGGACATGTTGACAGGCTCCTGCTGTGTACAATCAAAGCGGGAGTCGGGTGGGGGGCGCGCACGCTTTGCCCACAGCGGCCACACGTCTGTAGTACATTGCTGGATGGACGGGAAGCAGTTAATATGTGTTTAATAAAGACAGGAGAAATTAGATTTGTGTGTTATCAGCTTAAAGTGTATGTTCACCTTTACAGAAATTATGTAAGGTGAACTTACACTGGACCCCATCCCCCCCAGTCCCACCAACCTGAAGTCCTGCGATCCCCCGCACTGACAGCTTGTATTGCTGCTGTACCGGTCCATGGATTTGAAATGTTCCCGCGACTTTCTCTCCTCTTCGCCTGCAGTGACGGAACGGGCTACGCAGGTTCTGATTGGTCGACGCCGCCCATGTGACGACACTGACCATCTAGAATGCTCCTTAACGTACCTTCTGACGAGGTACGGTTTTGGAGATTAAGCTGCGGGGGGTTTCTAAGCCCCGGACTGGTGATGTGCCGACCCAATGTTTTCTAGTGGGTGATCGCTGCGCTCCAGGTCAGTGAGACTAAGGGAGGGGGGGTGAGGAGGGCGTCCTGTGTAAGTTCCCCTGACAGATTTTTCTGTAAAGGCGAACTTATCCTTTAAACACATGGGGGGTTATTTACGAAAGGCAAATCCACTTTGTACTACAAGTGCAAACTACAAGTGCAAAGTGCACTTGAAATTGCACTGAAAGTGCACTTGGAAGTGCAGTAGCTGTAAATCTGAGGGGTAGATCTGAAATTAGGGGAAGCACTGCTGATTTTATCATCCAGTCATGTGCAAGCTAAAATGCTGTTTCTTATTTTCCTTGCATGTCCGCCTCAGATCTACAGCGACTGCACTTCCAAGTGCACTTTCAGTGCAAAGTGGATTTGCCTTTAGTAAATAACCCCCACTGTGTTTGTCTATTGTTGTGCTTTAGATAAGGATCAGATCACATTTTCTGAAAATTACTGCATAAAATCAGTTAAAGCGGAGTTCCAGGCTTTTTATGTTTATCAAAAGTCAGCAGCTACAAAAAGTTTAGCTGCTGACTTTCAATAAACAGACACTTACCTGTTCCACGGTCCAGGGATGCGGCCGAACGGAGCGTCGCTCCTCTCCCCCTCCTCTTTGCCGGCGCCTCCATTGCCACTCTGGGCACCTGGCCGTGACAGCTTTCGGCTTCACGGCCGGGCACGCACGGCGCATGCCGAGTCGCGCTGCACTCATGGAGTGGACAGGCGATCGCCTAGAGGGAGGGGCCGCCTAAGGCGAGAGGAGGAGTCGCCTAGGCGGTCCCTGGACGGAAGGAGGAAGTGGGACAGGAAGTTCCACTCCTAACAAAGCCCCCACTCCCCCCCCCAAAAAAATTACATGCCAAATGTGGCATGTACGGGGGCGAGGAGTGCTTAAAGCGGAAGTTCCACTTTTGGTGGAACTCCGCTTTAATCCCAGGGGGTTCACATACTTTTTCTTGCCATTGTACATTTTGAACTTGATAAATGCCCAACATCTCTGTTTATCTAATGTTAGGAGGGCTGTAATGATTATTAAAGAAACTGTGAAGTCGGAAAAAATGCAGAATGCCAGTGGTATATATGCCAAAGTAAATAATGAACACAGCTGGGACAAAAATTGGCAGATTAGGTTAAACGCAAGCTAAAACAATCATCCTGTGACAGAATAATTTTAAGCATATTGCTTTGGATTATGGCCACAGTTCATATTGTTCAAACATGTCCTAAAGTGACACTACACTTTTGTCCTGTGCACACAACCTACCGTCCACTGATGCATCCCCGAGCAGTGCTCTTATTTCTGGTCACATGCTCCGCTCAATGTATGCTACAATTCCTATAGAGCTGAATGTGTCTGCAGGTAGATGTGTAGTCCAGCGGCAGCCCGTCCATTGGGGGCGCACGGGCACTGCCCCCTTATCCATGTGTCCAGCCCCCGATCTACATGCAGGGCGCCAGACGCATGGATTCCAATGGGTTTTTTTTTTTTTTTTAAGCACGTGATTAGAGCCAGATGCTCCAATAGGCTTCAAAAAAGGGGGTGCGCACTGCCCTCCGCGCTCACCCAGTTGTGTTACAATAGCAAATGAATATTCGCTATTCTCACACTGATTCTCCTCCAAGCCAATCTAGAAGTGGGTCATGAGACCCGTTTCCTGATTTGGCCGAAAGGAGAAGCGATCTTGTTGGCCAAGGGGGAGGAGGGAGGAGACGCACAGCCGGGGAGAAGCAGGGGAAGACCGACCAACGCACCAGCCACCACAGTCAGACTCCAGGGATGGCTCACCGTCCAGCATCCAAGTCAGCCTAACAGCACTCCCGGCTCGGACAGGGAAGGGAGATCGGCGTCATCCCGGGCAACACATCTGCCTCCTAAGGTGAGGAGGCCATCCGTCTCCCACGGCACGGTGTTCCCTGCATTAATGTTTGTCTCCCACGGTGTTGGTTCTCCCCCCCCCCCCCGAATTATCGAGCACCAGCCGCCACTGGTGTAGTCTATTATCTCGGGAGAGTGCAGGAAAGGGTGGCTACATTCACATTTACAGGAAGGGACATGGAGAACGAACATAGCCACCCTAGAATTGGAAGCCTAACAGCAGAAAAAGCTTGCATTTGAAAGCTGAAACAAAGGAAAAGGGAGCTAGAAGATACATTCTGGTTATATAGACATATTGCATTTTTTTATTTAATAAAATGTGAGTTTAGACTCACAGTAAGGTTGTTTCGATGTTCTGATCATATCGTAATACCTAAAACATTCCTGGCATTCTTTTAAACACTCTTTACTCTTTCGTTCATGGACGGACACAGCTTCCTATTGACAAGTGGGCATTATCCTTCATTTAGGAGTGACTAGGCAGAAAACTTGTAGAAAGTGTTAACACATCACACCTTATACAGTACCGCCCAGGGGGCAGACCCTATGGGTATAATACCTCTCTCTGCACCTCGCAGATCATTTTTTTTCTGCCTAGCATAGGAGAAGGACATGGCGCCCTTTTGGGCCCATTGGTCCGGGGTTTTTTTTACTACGTTTTCTACGTTTTTTTGTTCCTGCGATCTTCGATCAACTGCCGACTGGGTGACAGGCTGGATCCCAGATCCTTGTAGTCACCCCAGTTTCGGCCATCGAGCGTGTGCCGACCCTAGCTACGCGCTGGGTTTTCCACGACATGCCCGGGTGGCCGGTGAGCTTCGCGCTCCAGGGCATGCATATGATCGGTCTCTATGGCACAATCACAGCATGCCGGACCGACAGTCACCTCTGTGCGTGGAAGATGATCTGTCCGGAATGTCTTCCAGCATAATCCACGCAGGAAAGGTAAGTAGCTCCTCACCTTCGGCAGGAAGACTTGGCTGGACATTCCTGGAGAGATCAAGTAAGTGGTTTTTGCACTTTCTTTCCTCTCTCCCTGCCTTCCCTCCTCCCTGGGCTAAGCTAAGGCTGGTTGCTGGGTGTCACCTGGGGGGCTCCATCTGGAGCGGGACAGTGCTGTAGGCTGTCTTTAAGAATGTGCTGCTTACCTGTGTGTGTTTCTCCCTCCATGCTGTCGGCGGACATTTTCTTGTGGTCCACGCCTGTTTTGGCCTCTGTCGACTGTTCGGTGGCCATTTTCTTGTGGTTCACGCCTGTATCGATCTACCGCCACTCGGCGGCCATTTTCTTGTGGTCCGCGCCCACTTTGGCCTCTGTCGACTGCTCGTCGGCCATTTTCTTATGGTCCACACTGTTCAGCACGGCCGCTCGGCGGCCATTTTGTGGAAGTCTTCTGCCTCTAGGGTGCATTCCACAGGCGCAAAAGTATACAGAGACGCGCTGATGAGGATCAGACTGACACAGGCAGCGATGGGAGAGCATCTCAGGCGGGAGCAGACGGCAGCAATAGCGGTACCGTTCTAAGGGTGGTGAGTCCTCTGGGAGACCCTGCATCTCTGTAGCAGCTAGGAGGGTGGCCTATTGATACCTTGCCTGGAGTCCCTGTGGGTGTCAGGCGTGTGGGTCAGCATGACATCAGAAGCAGACGTCTTTTCCCCTGAAACACCATGGCAGCTGGTGCCCCTGATGTATCTGGGGATGCTATGTCAGCAATCTTGGCTCATGGCCCTGATTCTGATGCGTCAGAGACTGCGGACCATGACCGGTCGGACAGTGAGAATGACTCCAGGTCCGGGTCAACACGTGAAAAGGCTTTGGTATCTGACCTTATCACTGCAGTGTGCGATACGCTGAAATTGGAAAATGCTGCAGAAGCAGCAGAGACGGCGGTCCCCTTTGGGTTCCGTAAGCCGGCCTGCACTTCTAAGGTGTTTCCTTGTGTGTCTTATCTCGATAAGCTTTTATACAAGGAGTGGGAAAACCCACTGAAGGTTTTTGCAGCCACAAAATATTTTGCGGTCTGGTACCCATTTGAGGGGAGTTTTCCTGAAAAAATGGTCCTCTCCCCCGGTAGTGGACCCCCCTGTGTCCAGACTTAACAAAGTTACCACGAGTCCAGTGGAAGGGGCTCCTGTCTTCAAGGCTCCCTGTGGACAAGAAGGCTGAGGCACTCGCTCGCTAACTATACACAGTGGTGGGTTCAGCGGTGCGTCCAGCATTGGCTGGGGCTTTGGTGTCTCAGACACGTACTGAGTGGGCAAAGATGCTACTCCAGGGGTTAAAGGCGCAGGAGGCTCCTCCGAATGAGGTAGCTTTGGCCGTCCAGTTGGTACAGGGCCTTGAGTTTGTCTGCGAGTCAGACATGGATACTATCCCCTTGCTGTCTAGAGCCTCGGTTTATGTGGTGGTGTTATGCCACCTGGTTTGGCTAAGTGCTGGTCTATGGACCAAGAAGCTCCCAAGAAGGCCTTATTGGACCTGCCCTTCAAGGGTGACAGTCTTTTTGGAGCCTCTCTGGATGACATCATTAAGGATGCCACAAGAGGTAAGAGCTTGCTGCTCCCACAATCCAAAAAGAGGTAAGAAGCCACGCCATAGGCTAGGGTTCTCCTTCACCGCGCACAAGCAGTTCTTTCGTCCGCCTAGTGCGGCAAGTAAACGACCCCAGGCCGATAAGCGCCTGCCGAGCAACAGAAGCTTCCCTGGTTTCGCAAGCCCAATCTTGCTTGCCTTCTGAACAGATTTTTTTCCCTCTAAACCGCCAGCTTCAGCCTACTCGTCGGGAAGTCCTATATGGGGCGGTTCAAGACCTGCTGATACGCAGGGTGGTCCTCCCTGTCTCAGTACAGGAAAGGGTTCAGGGGTTCTACTCTAATCTGTAGTGCTGAAGACGCTCTGTTGTCGCAGCCCTCCATCCGGGGGATTTTCCGTCATCCTTGGTCATCAAGGACGCATGCTTGCATGTCCCCATATGCACCAGGCATCAGAGATGTCTGCGTTTGGCGGCCGGGGAAGACCACTACCAATGGTGGCTCTCCCCTTTGGCCTGGCATCGGCACCAAGGGTGTTCACCAAGGGCTTGCTCCGATTCTGGCCCTACTAAGACAGTGTGGCATCGCTATCATGGGCAACTTGGATGATTTTCTTTTGAGGGCCACTTCAAATTAAAAATTAGAGGTGAGCGTGTCTATAACCTGTCAGACCCTCCGATCCTTGGTTGGGTGCTGAACACTGAGAAGTCAGTATAAGGGGGTAGGTACTCCTGTTGAAGTGAATCCAAGGAAGGAGAGAGAAAAGTTGGATATAACGCCAGCAGTGGTGTGTTTTTTTTCTTTTTTTTTTGGACACAAGGTTAATAATTAAGACAGGGTTTTTATAAAAAAAAAATCCTCTTTTTTTTTTAATGAAGGACTGTAATGGGATGGGATGGGCACAGGTAGGGATTTATTTTTGTGTGGGGGGGGGGGCAAAGGGGGAGGTTGGACTCCTATCAGGAACAGATTTGTATATAGATACAATAAAATAAGAGGAATACGGGCGAAGGAGATCCCCCTCTTCCTCCTTTTTGTTTGTTTTGGTGAGGAAGATAAGGGGGTGGGCACAAAGGTGGGACCACTTCCGTCGTGGGGGGGAGCCCGGACTCCTCATGGGAATAGACTTGTATGTAGATGCGAATAAAGCAGAAGGGAAATGGGAGAAATGGGAATGGAGAGAGGAGGGAGGAATCTGAATACAAGTTCGGCATATATGACTATAAATAATGCTATGTTGTAAAAGCTTATATAAGTATATAGGTGTATTTTTTGTTTAATTTTTCTGTGCTGTCTTATTATAAGGAGATAAAGTTGATGTGATGGAAATTTGATAAAGATATGCTGATTGTTTAAGATATACGCAAGAGGGGAGAGACAGGGGCTATGGGGGACAGAAAGTGAATAGAAACTGTATATGATGAGATAAAGATACAAGTTAAATATGTGGATTACCGAAAAGTCTATGGAAGTACAAAGCGAGAGCACTGTCTTGGGACCCCAGGCACAAACTCTGGCCTGACCTACAACACCCCCCACAATAAACGCCTCTCCTTTGAGTGTAGGATAAGTCGGAGGCGTTGCAGGGGTTTTTTTTGTTTTGTTTTTTGAGTGACTTGGTCCAGGTACTGCATCAGGTCACCATACATGCATGGAGTTCAATCTCCCAGGGGAAAGTAAAAGAAGGTTTTTTTGTTTTTGTTTTTGTTTTATTCCTCTCTCTCCCTCTTTCTCTGTCTCTCTCCCTCTCGCCCGTCCGTGCTTCCTCTCTCTTGCTTTGCCTTCCCTTCACCTCCCCTATTGGTCAGCCCCAAACAGGACAGAAATTACTAAAATAACTTTCTTTTTCGTACATCACGGGACACAGAGCGACTTAGTCATTACTAATGGGTTATATAGTTTACCTTCAGGTGCTGGCACTGGCAACTTCCAAACCGGAAGTACCCTCCCCTATATAAGCCCCTCCCATCCGGGAGCACCTCAGTTTTTTGCCAGTGTCTAAGGTGTTGGCCAAAGAGTAACATGTGTTTTCACTGGGCTTGCGTACAGGTTCTTTTACGGGCCTTAGTAAGCTATTCCGGATCCCACCAAAAAAGCTTCATAGCTAAACGGTCGGTACCCGGGCCTTGCAGCAGAAGAGCAAGGTTTTGCCTGTAATGCCTCTCTTAGGAGGGCTGGACCCTGGGATCCAGAGCTCTGGTCATACCCACGACCAAGATGTTTTCTGTGCAGGGTGCTATACAGGTCCAGGGGAGTGGAATCCTTGGGAACCCGGTCCCTGAAGGTTTAATTACAATGCCTGCCGTGATAGGTGAAGTTTGGGCTTCTGTGGACCAAACAGAGTCCTGCGGCGGGGAGCAGGTAAGTGGGGGCCCCCAGGAACTTGGTTCTATTGGGGGACCCCCAAGCCTAATTTGTCTTTCTGTCTGTTACCTAACGGTATTCCCGCTAATATCTGTGTATGCCTGTAACTACTGAAAATGTAAAATTTTAATAGTAGTCAAGAAAAAAAAAAAAAAGAGGACCGCGGTACCTGTGTTAAACCACTAGAGGCCGCTGTGGTCCATTTTTCTTGTCATGTGGATCTTTGGTTTTCTCAAGTCAAAAGATCCAGGCAGTTGGTAAGTTTCTCTGTGGGAATCCACTTCCTCTGCCCTGTTGCTGCGCTCATCCACCGCACAGGCCCTTCGGCAAAAAGGGCCCTGGCTCCTAGTCCCTGTTTGATTTTCGAAAAGGGCGCCAATGGCGCACGGGCGCGCGCGCGGGCGCGTGCACACGCCTCCTATGAAAAAAAAAGGGGCGGGGCGGGTGGATGACGCTCGATGCGCGCCACGGCGCTTCTGCGCATGTGCAGGCGTCCCAGCTTGTATAAAGACACAGTACAAGTGTCAGCTGGATGCAAACAGAGCTAGCAACAAACAGTGGCACACAGAGGCGGTTGATGCAGGCATCCCCATAGAAAGGCACTTTAGTGGACACCAGCTGGTATATAGCAGCAATTGTGTTAGACTATTACCAGCAAAAATTGGTGTATGACGACGGGAATACCTCAGCTTTGTGCTTAAAGGATATGTCGTCCAGACGCTCCGGAAATAAGTCTTCCAGGAAGCCAAAGGGGTCTCCATCGGGCTCTGAGGATATTGGGCATGCTTGTACTGCACCAATCTCCCCTGAGAATTCAGAGGTCAGTAGCCGTAGAAACCCCGCAGGAGTGCCTGGTGCTGCGGCTGTCCCCAGTCCACCTGCTCCTGTATATATAACATAGGAGGTTTTATCCTCAACTCTGGGAGGATTGGAAGAGAGATTAACAGCATTGATCGCTGCTTCCCTGTCACAGGGAAAGCGCGTCCGATCTCCGTCTCCTCCTTCAGAGTGCCTGTTAGTGGAGGAACAGCCCCACACAGAGATCGACCTACCTGAAGGGGATCAGGATGAGGTTGATTCAGTTATGGAGGAATCAACAGTGGAAGAACCTTTCTCAGCATCTCAGGCTGAAAGATTATGGGTTCAGTCTCTGACTAACATGGTCCGATCAGCATTTAAAATGCCTCTGGCGGAACCATCAACCACTACGGTTTCCTCGCTGGGGTCGCTAAAAGCTCCCCAGGCTGTCTGTTCCTTCCCAATCCACCCTTTATTAGAAGGGCTTATTTACCAGGATTGGGAGCATCCTGATAAAATATTTGCTCCCCCCAAGAGATTTCCGGTGATCTATCCCATGGAGGATAAGTTCATAAAAAAATGGAGGGTCCCTACAGTGGACGCAGCCATCTCTTCTGTGAACAAATCACTGACATGTCCAGTAGATAATGTTCCAATGTTCAAAGACCCAATAGATAAAAAATTGGAGTCTTTACTAAAATCTGCTTTCTCTACAGCAAGCATGGTGACACAACCTGCGGTAGCAGCGATTGGAGTCTGCCAAGCAGTGAAGGATCAGTTGAAACAAGTCTTAAGGGACTTACCAGATCAGCAGGCTCTTGCCCTAGCTGACCTGCCTAGAGCCTTGTGTTTGCGGTGGACGCCATAAAGGATACAATCCAACAGGCCTCCCGCTTTACGCTGTCTGTAGTACATATGCGTAGGCTTCTGTGGCTCAAAAACTGGTCTGCTGAAGCTCCCTGTAAGAAACTGCTGGTTAGCTTCCCATTTCATGGCGAACGCTTATTTGGAGAAGATCTGGACAAATATATCCAGAAAATTTCTGCCGGTAAAAGTTCACTCTTACCGGTTAAGAACAAGAGTAAAAGTCCTTCTTTTAAGAGGCCTACTTCTCCAGTCCCGGGCACATCGGCTGTGAAACAGTTCCGACGGCCTCCGCGGTCAAATTCAGGGGGCAGAAATCAGGGACAATCACAGGGTAACAAGAAGCCCTGGATCAAGAGAGGTACAAAACCTCCCCCCAAGTCATGAAGCGTTGCCCCCACTCAATCGGGTGGGGGGAAGGCTTCAGTTGTTCACAGAGACCTGGCGGGACACCATCAGAGACAGATGGGTGCTCTCCGCAGTAAGTCTGGGATACAAGCTGGAGTTAAAAGGCACTCCTCCTGCCCAATTTATGAGGTCAAACGTGCCAAGAGATCCCCAGAAGAGAGGATCCCTCCTTCTGGCACTAGAACAACTATTGCTCCAAGGTGTAATCATGAAGGTTCCCCTGGAAGAAAGCGGATTGGGGTTTTACTCGAACCTTTTCACAGTCCCCAAACCAAATGGGGACGTGAGGCCCATATTAAATCTAAAAGGGCTAAACAAGTTCCTAAATATCAGGACTTTTCGGATGGAGTCGATCCGATCGGTGGCCACCGCCCTACAAGGGCAGGAATGGTTAGCCTCGATCGACATAAGGGATGCTTATCTGCATATTCCCATCTTTCCGGCCCACCAGAAATTTCTACGCTTTGCAGTAGAAGGGCGCCATTTTCAGTTCAGAGCCTTACCTTTCGGTCTGGCCACAGCACCACGAGTGTTCACAAAGGTTCTGGCCCCACTATTGGCCAATCTAAGAACACAAGGTGTAACGATAATGGCATATCTAGACGACCTGCTACTAATAGACCACTCAGTGGAAAAGCTGGAAGTAGCTATTCACAAGACAATCAAGTATCTGGAATATCACGGTTGGATTATCAACCGGGACAAGTCAGCTCTAAGACCAGTCAAAAGTCTGGAATACTTAGGGCTAAGGCTGGATTCAAATCAGAGAAAGATTTTCTTACCTCCAGAGAAGGTGTCGTCTTTAAAAAATTTGACCCACTTAGTGGGTACAAAAAGAAAACCATCCATACGCCTGTGCATGAGGCTGCTGGGAAAAATGGTGGCTTCATTCGAAGCAGTACCCTACGGTCAATTCCATTCAAGGAATTTGCAAAGGGCCATACTGTCAGCCTGCAACAAAAAAGTTCAGGCTTTAGACTTACCAATGTCCCTGTCCCCTTCCGTTCGCAAGAGCCTCCATTGGTGGTTGGTGCCCCAGAATCTGGAAAAAGGGAAACCCTTCAGTCCGGTTTCTTGGAAGGTGGTCACTACAGATGCCAGCCTCATAGGCTGGGGGGCAGTACTGGAGCAATGGTCTCTCCAGGGCAAGTGGTCAGAAGCAGAAAAGGCCCTGCCCATCAATCTCTTAGAGATACGAGCAGCCCGGTATGCCCTAGTAGCATGGACATCCAAACCAAGGGTCCCCTGTCAGAATTCAATCAGACAATGCCACAGCAGTGGCATATATCAATCACCAGGGTGGCACCAGGAGTCGTGCAGCCCAGAGGGAAGCAAATTGCATCCTGGAGTGGGCAGAAAGATATGTCCCAGCCATATCCGCGGTTTTCATCCCAGGAGTGGAAAATTGGAGAGTGGACTTTTTAAGTCGCCAACAATTATGCCCAGGGGAATGGTCTCTTCACCCCGAGGTTTTCCAGGCAATATGCCAGCGGTGGGGAACACCGGATGTAGATCTGCTAGCATCCAGATTCAACGCAAAGGTGGACAGATTTGTGTCTCGCACAAGGGATCCCCTAGCTTGCGGCTCGGATGCCCTAGTGTTCCCTTGGGATCAGTTCAAGCTGATATATGCATTCCCACCGCCACAATTGTTACCGTGATTAATCCGCAGAATGAGGGTAGAAAAGAAACCAGTGATTCTGGTGGCTCCAGCGTGGCCCCGAAGGGCATGGTACGCGGAGATTGTAAAAATGTCAGTGAGGAGTCCTTGGACCCTCCCACATCGTCCGGACCTGCTGTCGCAAGGACCGATATACCACCCTTCCTTACCAGCCCTAGGTTTGACGGCCTGGCTATTGAAGCCCACATTCTGAAAAAGAGAGGGCTCTCTAATTCTGTGGTATCTACCATGATCAATGCCAGGAAGCCGGTATCCAGGCAGATCTATTATAGGATCTGGAAGGCGTACATTACGTGGTGTGAGGCCAAGAAATCGCATCCACGTAAGTACGTGATAGGTAGGATTTTGGACTTCCTACAGTGGGCTGTAGATAGGAAGCTGGCCTTGAGTACTATCAAGGGTCAGATTTCGGCCTTGTCAATATTTTTTCAAAGGCCCTTGGCTTCGCATTCACTAGTCAAAGCTTTCATACAAGGAGTGATGCGTATTCGCCCTCCGGTTAGTATTCCCATATGTCCATGGGACTTAAACCTGGTTCTGTCGGTTCTACAGAAACAACCGTTTGAACCATTGCAACACATTTCCTTGGTTCTTCTCACCAGGAAATTGATTTTCTTAGTAGCCATTTGTTCGGCTAAAAGAGTATCGGAATTAGCCGCCTTGTCCTGTAAGGAGCCATATCTGGTTGTCCATAAGGACAGAGTAGTATTACGTCCTCATCCAGCCTTTCTTCCTAAGGTGGTATCGAGGTTTCATTTGAACCAAGATGTGGTTCTTCCTTCTTTTTTCCCCAAACCTAGCTCGGTAGAGGAAAAGTTATTACATTCTTTGGATGTAGTAAGAGCAGTTAAAGCTTATCTAAAAGCCACTGCTCAGATTCGCAGAACGGATACTTTGTTTATTCTGCCGGAAGGCCCTAGAAAGGGTCAGGCAGCATCAAAATCTACTTTAGCCAAGTGGATTCGACAGGTCATAATACAAGCTTATGGCTTGAGAAAGAGACCGCCTCCGTTCAAAGTTAGGGCGCACTCCACAAGAGCAGTTGGAACTTCATGGGCAGTGCATCACCAGGCCTCCCTGGCTCAAGTATGTAAGGCCGCAACATGGTCTTCGGTACACACGTTTACTAGATTCTACCAGGTAGACGTTAGAAGTCAGGAGGATGTCGCCTTTGGGCGCAGTGTGTTGCAGGCCGCAAAAGATCCTCATGCCTGATGGCGCCCAGCTTATGTATCCCTCCCCTCATTTGGCATTGCTTTGGGACGTCCCATTAGTAATGACTAAGTCGCTCTGTGTCCCGTGATGTACGAAAAAGAAAAAGGGATTTTTATAACAGCTTACCTGTAAAATCCTTTTCTTGGAGTACATCACGGGACACAGAGCTCCCACCCCTCTTTTTGGGACACTTATTGCTTTGCTACAAAACTGAGGTGCTCCCGGATGGGAGGGGCTTATATAGGGGAGGGTACTTCCGGTTTGGAAGTTGCCAGTGCCAGCACCTGAAGGTAAACTATATAACCCATTAGTAATGACTAAGTCGCTCTGTGTCCCGTGATGTACTCCAAGAAAAGGATTTTACAGGTAAGCTGTTATAAAAATCCCTTTTTTACCTCATATAACGTTAAGGGACTTAATATCCCAGAGAAACGAGTTAGGCTGCTTTCAGAATTAGGTAGACTTAAATCACAGATTATTTTTTTACAAGAGACACATTTTAAAGGGGATAAACCCCAAACCTACATCACAGAGTTCAAAATCCTGTGGAGTCTCTATTTTGATGTCCAAGCAGATAGCATGGAAGGAATTGAAGGTAGTGAGGGATAAGGGAGGACGTCTCTTAATAGTGAAGGGAACTCTGAGTCAACAAAAACTCACGCTAGTGAATATATACCTACCGAATGTAGACCAGATAAATTGTTTGGAAACATACCTGCAATTGGTCCAGCAACACAGGGAAGGAATTCTGGTCCTATAAAGGACACCTCGAAGTTTATCTCCCATCTGTCATACACTAAATTAAGAAAAGCGAAGAAACTCTTACATGACTTACAATTGATAGATAGTTGGAGGACTGTCCACACACAGGATAGGGACTACACGTTTTTCGCGGCGAGATATAAAACATATACTAGAATCGATTGTTTTAATCTCCCAGAGCCTAGCTGCATCTCTTGTAAATGCTTCTTTTGGATCTATCACCCTTTCAGACCATGCTCCAACAAGCTGCACAATACATTTAGGGGAGGCTGATATGAAGGGATGGCACTGGAAGATAAATGAGACTCTATTAAAAGACCGTGAATATGAGGGGAAACTGAGGGAGGAATTAGAGTTGTTTTTGGCACGGAACGACACAGGAGAAACAACTCCCTTTTGTTTGTGGGAAACACATAAATGTGTAATGAGAGGTAATTTTATCTCGATGGGGGCACATAGGAAATGGAAATTAAATGAACAGATAGACTCGATGTTTAAACGTATTGGAGAGCTAGAAACGGTACATAAAAAATCCCAGGCACAATCAATAGAACAAGAACTAGACGACATGCGGGAAAAGCTGAGAATCTATTACTAATCGATAAAGCGAAAGCCAAATTAACCATAGGGAGGTGAACATTCTATGAGTTTGGGAACAAACCAGGTAGAATGTTAGCAAATGCCCTGAGAGACGCCAATACACGTAACCATATCGCACAAATTAAGACACAAAATTATGAAATTATTAATGCCCCACAGAAAATCGCAAATGTTTTAAGGAGTATTACGAGAAATTATACCAGTTAGAAGAAAAACTCATACCAGAAAATGCTCAAAAGAAACTGGAAGCAGCTAGGGGGTATATTAGAGAAACACAGATGCCAAAATTAACAGAGGAAATAACTAGAAAATTGGATGAACCAATTACAATAGAGGAGTTCATGGAAGCAATAAAAGTATTAAAATTGTGTAAGGCCCCAGGTCCAGATGGGTACACCCTATCATTCTACAGAATGTTCGCTGAGAAACTGGCTCCCAGGTTTATATCAGCTTATAACTCACTGCGGGAGGGAAAGAAAATACCGAATGAGACGCTGTTGGCACATATAACAGTCATCCCAAAGGAAGGTAAAGATCCATCACAATGCGCTAGTTACCGCCCTATATCGCTGCTGAATGTGGACCTGAAAGTGTTCACTAAGATTCTTGCCACAAGATTAATAGAGTATATCCCAGATTTAATACACCCAGATCAAGTGGGATTTACCCCTGGGCGAGAGGGAAGAGAAAACACACAACGGGTGGTGCATGCGATTTATCTAGCACAAAAACAGAGGATGCAAATGATATTAGTATCTGCTGACGCAGAAAAAGCTTTTGATAGAGTGGAATGGATGTTTCTAAAAGCAACGCTACAGCATATAGGACTGAGAGAAGGGATGATGAGCTGGTTCGATAATCTATACTCAGAACCGAGCGCGAGGGTTAAAATAAATGATAAAATATCGGAGCCATTTCTTATTCGAAATGGGACAAGACAAGGTTGCCCACTGTCGCCTATTTTCATTTTGACAATAGAACCCTTTTTAAGGAAAATACGGGCAAATCCGAACATTAAGGGGATTATAACGAAGGGGGAAGAACAGAAACTGTCGGCATATGCCGATAACTTAATTTTTTTTATAACGTACCCGGTTATAGCCCTGCCTTCCCTGCTGGCAGAACTAAGAGAATATGGAAAATTGTCCAAATTTAAGGTGAACTATGGGAAATCAGAGGCAATGGGAATGGAAATAAAATCCTCACTACTACATCAGATAACTACGCAATTTGATTTTAGATGGACAGATTCCCATATAAGCTACTTAGGGACTAAGATATTGAGAAACTTAAACAAATTATTCGAACTTAACTATGTAGCATTGGGTAGACGAATAAAACTAGACTTACTGAGATGGGATAAAGAAATCTTTACTTGGTTCGGGCGGACAAATATAATAAAGATGAACGTGTTACCGAGACTTCTGTATCTAATACAGACTTTACCAATTAAGATCCCCCAAAGTTTTTTGAGGGATCTTAGGTCAAGTTTCCTGAAATTCATTTGGGCGGGGAAACCGGCGAGGATATGTAGAACTATTTTGTCATTGCCCAAAGGGGAAGGAGGGATTGGGATCCCGGACCCAGTAAAGTATCAGGAAGCATCTCATTTAGTTAGTGTAGTAGAGTAATGTGGGCTTAATAAGAAACCCTGGATAAAAATGGAACAGACAACAGTGGATATGCCCCTGGAAGGCCTAGTGTGGATCCCAGAAGCTGAAATGCCAGCAGAAATAAAGAAACACCCGACGATAGGGGCCACTATACGAACAATTAAAAAGGTTTTTGAAAAAACAAATCTGTCTAAATATCTGAGTCCAATGACTCCGATCCTGGGTGCCAGGGCATTTCAGCCAGGTTTGATAGATCAAAGATTCAATGCTCTACGACAAAGAGGTATTAGTAGAATTATTCACTTTTCAAAAGATAATCGACTAATGACAAAGAGAGAGATTGAAAGAGAGGTAGCACCAGAATTAGATTTTTTTCGGATGCTGCAATTGGAAGCGTTCTTACGGACAAAGGCAAAGATATATACAGAAGTCAGAACATTGTCAAAATTTGAGCAGATATGCCTGAAGGGGAGCCCCCTGAGACACTCACTGTCTCATTTCTATGCAATACTAATTAATTTAGACATACCACAAGTTCCTTCAGGCTTGGGAGAGGGACTTAGGGTTAACATTCTCCCAAGAACAGAAAGACAGGATTTTGTTATTTACACACAAGGCCTCAGTAGCGAGCAGATACCAGGAGGGAGGATACAAAATTTTAACTAGATGGTATAGAACACCAACAGCATGGCATTGAATATATCCTCAGACGTCAGATGCCTGCTGGAGATGTCACATGGCAGAAGGGACTCTATTACATATTTTCTGGGAATGTGTGAAAATACAGGAGTTTTGGAAAATGGTAATAGAAACTATCAAAATAATTACAGGAGTGTCTTTAGAAGACAGACCAGCAGCCATTCTAATACTAGATATACCTATATCAGTGGAAAAATACAAAAATTCACTACTAAGACATCTTATTATAGCCGCAAGGGCGTGTGTCCCTGTCCTGTGGAAAAAGGAGAGTCCACCAACTAGAGCACAATGGTTTGCTAGAATCGCAGAGATTCAACAGATGGAGAACCTCACAATGGCAATGAAAGATCAAGATGGGAGATACCGGACGATATGGGCACCCTACTTGAAATATAGGGAGGAGCAGGGAGGGGGTGCAGATCGAGGAGAGGAGGAGAGAGAGAGGAGGTGGGAGGGTGTAATCTCTCCCACCCTCTTTTTTTTCCCTTCTTTTTTTTTGTGTGTTTGGTTGGGGGAGGGAGGGGGGGCTTTGCAGAAAAGAAAGGCAGAGGTTAAAGAGGAAAAGAGAAGTCACATTGAATTAATGAAGCATAAAGGAGGTGGGAGAATACAAAATTGTAGTGTCTTTTTTTGTGTGTTTGATTTTTGATTGATATAAGCAGATGGTATAAACCGTGAAAACTTGTAATGTGAAATGTATGGAAAAATAAAGAATCAGTATTAGTACCGACTCAACTCCTAGTGTGTCTAGGGTTGATTCTGGACTCCTCAGGGAAGTTTTTTCTCTCTAAGGGGAAGTTGCAGACCCTTCGGGCTGCGGTGCGGCAGTTGACATTTCAAAGATGGTCGTCACGCCACTTTTTTTCAGGCGAATCCTGGGCCTCATGGTAGCCTCCTTCGAGGCGGTACCATATTTCACACGCAAGTGTTACAGAAGGTAATTCTGTCCAGAGGGTCAAGTGCCCTTCATCCCTGGATTGTCAAAATCCGGGTGAGCCACCTAGTCAGGACCTCCCTAGTTTGGTGGCCGACGTCACCGTCACTTCTGTCCGGGAAGTCATTCCTTCCTTTTTTTACTGGATGGTGGTCATGATGGATGCCAGCCTTACTGGTTGGGGGGGGGAGTCTGGGGGGTTCAGTCGACCAGGGTCGCTGGACTCCGGAGGAATCCCACTTGCCGATCAATGCCCTGGAATTCCGGGCGATCAGGCTGTGCCTCTCCACATGGTCTCAGAGGCTACAGAGGTATCCAGTCGGACAAACACCACAGTGGTGGCGTATGTCAATCATCAAGTAGGAACAAGCAGCTCTGCTGCAGCATCGGAGGTCGCTCACCTCCTAAGGGGGGCTGAAAGGAGCTTACCAGGCCTGTCAGCCGTATACATTCTGGGTGTGGGAAACTGGCAGGCGGGCTATCTGAGTTGCCAGATGCTGGACCAAGGAGAATGGTCTCTACACCCGGAGGCGTTTCAGCTCCTTTGCCAGAGGGGAGGAACGCCAGTTGTTCTGTCTCAACTACAAAGTGATAAAGTTCATCTCCAGGTTTAAGTAGGCCTTACTCAAGCTGGTTTGATATTCATCCCTTGCATCGATACAGGCAGTTTAACTCAATGAATAAACTCACAATTAGGACGACAGACGATGAATCCTTTTGAATGTTCCGTTTAATGATGGATATTCATAGGTAGAAAAACGTTGCAGTTGTAAGCCACATGTAAGATGTTTAGCATGGAAGATATACAGGAGTAATGACCAGAATCAGGAAGTGGAGGAGAAATATAAAGAACTACGGTGAGAGAGAGAGTTCAGCTAGAAAGAAGGAGACAGATCTTAAAGACACAGAGCAAGAATAATCACATAGTGTAACACAACACTCCCCGTCTGAAATCTTTAGATTTCATAACCTTAAACTAAAATATATATTTTCAATAAGTCCAATACTGATAAATGTCCTGGAACCTGTAATGAAAAACATGCAACAAGCAAATAACAAACGTAAGTTCAACAGGATGAAGAACATAAAGTCACAGTATGATGTCTTCAAAGAATTTCATAGTTCTGAGTAGAACCTGTAGATGGCAGCAATGTACTCCCCGCCGTGCCAACAGCATGGCTAGTCCTTGCACAATTCACTCACCTGGCAAAAGGAGTACTAACTCTGTAATTGGTTGACTAAAGGTTCGTGTCGATCCTCCCTTGGTTACCTTGACTTCTACCTTCCGGACTTTGTTATCGTCACTGGGCATAACTTTAGTAATAAGACCCATAGGCCACTCATTCCGACAAACTTCCTTGTCTTTTAGAAGGATGAGGTCTCCAACCTTAAGATTGGGCTTAGATGCTTGCCATTTGTTACAACCTTGAAGGTGGTGAAGATACTTTTTTTTCCAGCGATGCCAGAACACATTGGCTAGATGCTGCACCTGCTTCCATTGATGCTCGTAACGGTGTGACCGCAGCTTCTGTTTTGTACTTACAGAAGTGTGTAGTGAGATGTTCACAGTTCTTATTTCCTTATCTTCAGGGTTTACTAGCCCATAGGTGGTGTCAATAGGGAGTAAGTAAGAGTCCTCACGTAGAAACCTTGGAGGTGACAGCCATAGGCTGTCCTGAAGAGAAGCAGGTGACACGGCTCTGGTCCCACAGTCAGCTGGGTTGAGTTCAGTGGGAACGTGATGCCATTGACTTGGTAGAGAGAATCTCTTGATACGTTCAACCCTGTTGCTGACGTACACATAAAATTGTTTTGTTTGGTTGTTTATGCAACCAAGTACTACCTTACTGTCTGTATAGAAGGTGAAAGAATCAATTCTAGTGTCCATTTCACTTCGTATGACCTCTGCAATTTCTACTGCTAGCACGGCTGCACAAAGTTCAAGTCTTAGTATGGTATGTGCAGGCTTGGGAGTGAGTTTTGCCTTGCCTAGGACAAAACTACAGTGTGATTCTCCATTCATTTCAGAGGTCTTCAAATAGGCTACTGCAGCAATAGCTTCAACTAATGCATCAGAGAAAATATGAATCTCTCTCCGGTTAGCACTTGAAATGGAACCCGGAACATAGCAACGGGGAATCTGAAGTTTTTCTAGTGACTTTAAAGAATATCTCCACCTTTCCCACTTGTGTTGATTCTCACTAGGCAAGGGAGTATCCCAGTCTATGTTCTCAGTAGACAACTGTCTTAGTAAAATCTTACCTTGAATGGTAACTGGAGCAAGGAAACCCAGTGGGTCATAGATGCTATTCACCACGGACAGGACTCCTCTCTTAGTGAAGGGTTTGTCACAAATTGACACTTGGAAGGTGAATTTGTCTTGCTTGATGTTCCACAACAAACCCAGACTTCGCTGTACAGGAGGCACATCTGTACCTAAGTCAAGGTTTTTTAGACTAGTGGCATAGTCCTCAGAGTGAAAGGCATTCATAAGTTCCTGGCTGTTGGATATAATCTTGTGTAGTCTAAGGTTTGCTACAGACAGCATCTCCTTTGTTCTGGTGAGAAGATCAATTGCTTCTTTAGCAGTTGGAAAGGACTTAAGTGCGTCGTCAACGTAGAAGTTCCTTTCAACAAATTGACGGGCATCAGATCCATATTCAACTTCTCCAGTCTGAGCTGTTCTCCTTAGCCCATAAGTTGCCACTGCTGGGGAAGGACTGTTACCGAAGACATGTACCTTCATGCGATAATCTATAACTTCCTTGTTGAGGTCATTGTCCTTGTGCCATAGAAACCTGAGGTAGTTTCTGTTGTCTTCTCTGACGATGAAGCAGTGAAACATCTGTTGAATGTCGGCCATTACTGCTACAGGCTCTTGTCTGAAACGAATCAAGACTCCTATTAGACTGTTGTTCAAGTTGGGTCCAGTAAGGAGCATGTTGTTAAGAGAAACACCTTCGTGCTGAGCACTGGAATCAAAGACAACTCTGATTTAGTCTGGTTTGCGTGGGTGATACACGCCAAAGGATGGAAGGTACCAGCATTCTTCTCCCTCCTTTAGTGGGGGAGCAGGCTCTGCATGACCTCTGTCAAATACATTTTGCATAAAGTCCACAAAGTGCTTTTGCATCTCTGGTTTCCTGCTTAAGTTTCGCTTTAAGGAGGAGAATCTACTGATGGCCTGCTGTAAGTTGTTGGGCAATCTCTCTCTTGGGAGACGAAAGGGTAGGGGTGCTACCCAGTTATTGGAGTCATCTTGAAAGAACTCATTGTCCATTACCTTGATGAATTCCTTGTCTTCCATTGAAGAAGCCAGTATGTCATCTTCACTGGTTGCATTAAACACTGTCGAGCCGAAGTCGCCATCATGGCAGGAGAAAGGGCTTGTGTCACCTGAGATACCATGTTGCCATTCGTGGCTGGCTATCTTCTCTTTCACCCAGTAGTGATGTGGGCATGGCTCAAAGTAAGTGTTTGGGCCATTTGGCAGAACATTTGTCTTGAATGACGAAATGTTGGTAGGCCTTTTCATTTTGCCTATGCAGACATTGCCTATGATGACCCACCCTAGATCCGTGCGCTGGGCAAATGGGGCATCTGGGGGTCCACTGACTTGTCTGTGTACCTTTTGAACCCTTAGAATGTCTCTTCCTAACAGAAGAAGGATCTGAGCATCTTTGTCAAGCGGCGGTATCTCATTTGCTATTACCTTGAGGTGAGGGTGATGGAAAGCAGCAGCTGGAGTAGGGATTTCTTCCCTGTTAGCAGGTATCTGATTGCACTCAACAAGTGTAGGTAAGGGTAATTGCAAGTTACCTTTGAGAGAAGATACTATGAGTCCATGAGCCCTTCTTCCAGAAACCTCTATAGTTCCACTACAGGTACCCAAGGTGTAAGGATGAGCTTCGCCTTTTATTTCAAATAGATTGAACAATTCCGATTTTGCAAGTGATCGATTGCTCTGATCGTCTAAGATAGCATATGCCTTTAGAGACTTTTCTGGTTGATCCTTGTGGTATATGTTCACCAAGCATATCTTAGCACAGGTCTTACCACAGCGGTCTTCTCCACAAACTTCAGTGCAGGATGAAGAAATGATGGTAGAATTAGGCACTTGGTCTGTATTCTCCCCGCCATGCGTTAACCTGGGAGGAGTGTTGGCAGGTTGTGCAGAGCTGGGCTCAAGAGGATGGAGGGCTTGCACATGTTCTTCAGAGCCACACTCTATGCACTTGATGGACACATTACAGTCCCTTGCAAAATGTTCTGTAGAAGCACAGCACCTGAAACATACCCTAAATGTCTTTAAAAGCTCCTTGCGCTCTTCCAGAGGCTTTTTCCTAAAGCCGATACATTTATTGAGGGGGTGTGGCTTCTTGTGTATGGGACACTCTCTGTTAGGGTTTTCAATCTTCCTACTCTGTTTGTTCGTGGCCAGAACTGTGGTAGGAGTGGGAAGTCTTTTTCACAGACACTGGGCCTCTATGGTTTCTATAGTTGCCCTGAAGACTGGTACTCTTAGGAAAGGGTGAGAAGAGACTGTACTCACCGTAGGAAAAACTTGGATCGTTCTTGGTCTCTGCAATTTTCCTGATGAATTCACAGAAGAAAGAGAATGAAGGGAAGGAAACCTTGTTCTCTCTTTTGTATGATGACCCTAGTGCAGTCCATTTCTCTTGCAAACCATACGGGAGCTTGGAGACAATTGGGTTTACCCCTCTTGGAGTGTCAAGGTAACTGAGTCCAGGTAGTTTTGGGTCTGTCTTGGCTAGCTGAAGCTCAAGGAGAAGGTCACTCAGTCTCTGGAACTCCTTGTTGTCCTTACCGGATATCTTTGGTAAAGTTTCCAGACGCATGAACAAGGCATTTTCTATAGCTTCTGGACTGCCATAACTTTGCTCTAGTCGCTCCCATGCAGCTGTGAGGCCTGCAGTAGGATTGTCCATGAAAACTGATCTTAATGGCTTAACACGTGCAGCAGATAGAGGACCAAGACATTTTATCAGCAGATTCAATTCTTGATCAGCTGTAATGCCAATATTGCTGATTGTAGTTCTGAAGGCACATTTCCAACTTCTGTAGTTCTCAGGTTGGTCATCAAAACTTGTAAGACCAGTCTTTGTGAGCTCTCTGCGAAGCATGTACCTCACAAACTCTTCTGTCTCAGTTGTCTCCGCCTTTATGTGAGATGCTGTTGGCTGTATGGTGCTGATTGCGTTATCTTTGACATTGTTGTTAAAGGACACAGGGAAATATGGTGCAGCAGATGCATCCAGGTGAGTTGCTTGCTTGAAGTCAGTTGTTCCAATGGTACGTTGATTCAAGGCTGTACCGATGACTGGAGATTGATGACTTGCTTGAAGCTTGCGCTGATGCTCTGTGACGTATGAAGGCAGGCAAGGTAGGCAGGTAGGAAATGCAGTGGAGTGATTTTGAGTGCAGGAAGTTGCTGGAACCTCTTTAACTTGAAGCTGTGAAGGAGTCTCTATGTAGTCGGGAGCATTGAAGACGATGGAGTGTGCACTGCAGTGGCTTAGGACATAGTCTTTAGTGCGTTTGAGGGGGTCTTCCATATCTGCTATGTTTAGGTTAATGCTGTCTTTCTCACTTGCACCTTCGTCTGCACTGATAGCTTGCTGTAGGACCCTTAGCTTTGCCATAGCTGCGTCATGTTTACACTGTTCATTTAAGGTTTCCATTGTTGCTCTTTGACATGCTGACTGAGCTTCCGACTCTGCTCTCTGAGCTTTCAACTCTGCTCTTTGACGTGCTGACTGCGCTTCCAATTCTGCCCTTTGACGTGCTGACTGCGCTTCCAACTCTGCCCTTTGACGTGCTGACTGCGCTTCCAATTCTGCCCTTTGACGTGCTGACTGCGCTTTCAACTCTGCTCTTTGACGTGCTGACTGCGCTTCCAATTCTGCCCTTTGACGTGCTGACTGCGCTTCCAACTCTGCCCTTTGACGTGCTGACTGCGCTTCCAACTCTACCCTTTGAGCTTCCAACTCTGCTCTTTTTTCTGCATATGCCACCTGCACTTTGCTGGCTTCCACTTCAGCGCGGGCATTAATAAGTCGCTCACTGAGTGTTGAGTATCTTAAACTATGGGATCTTGACGAGTTTTTAGAACGTCTGGTGGAAACAGATCTGTGAGATGCAGTGTCCTGTAACGGCTTTATCTTTGCTTCTGCCTTTAATCTGGTTTGCTGGATAAAACTGTCTCTTTCAATATTAAGAATGTTGACACGCTTTAACTGCACGAATCGTCGGAATTCATGTTTTGTAAGACATTAGTGAATTTGATGCTGGTAAGCTGATAAAGCTCATATGAGGCAGAAAGTTGTTTAATGGCGCCCTCTAGTGTCAGTAGTTCACGTTCAACAGACACTGTATTAGCTTCAGCAAGGATTTTCTCCCAGACTAATTCCAAGCTATTTGACAATTCAGTCCTTGAAGCTTCATAATTCTCCATTACTTTCCAAGTGGGTTTAACTGAGCGTTTGGGTAACTCAGTTTCTTCAGGAACTTGTGGGGAGGTAGATGTGAGTTCACATGCAGAAGCTTGGTCACTCATGATAGCAGACTGACTGTGAAAGCAGGCAGGATCTGTGTGCTGAAATATGACACTGTGCAGATTGTCTCAGGCTATAAGGCTGCCATGTGCTGCTCTGTCCCTTCTGTCTTGCTATGAGGGCAGTAAATCTTGTCTGTTTCAGTACTGACATGCAGAAATCTTGTAATTAGGCTGTGAAACTCAGTTTTTCTACTGTTCTGTCTCAACTACAAAGCGATAAAGTTCATCTCCAGGTTTAAGTAGGCCTTACTCAAGCTGGTTTGATATTCATCCCTTGCATCGATACAGGCAGTTTAACTCAATGAATAAACTCACAGTTAGGACGACAGACGATGAATCCTTTCGAATGTTCCGTTTAATGATGGATATTCATAGGTAGAAAAACGTTGCAGTTGTAAGCCACATGTAAGATGTTTAGCATGGAAGATATACAGGAGTAATGACCAGAATCAGGAAGTGGAGGAGAAATATAAAGAACTACGGTGAGAGAGAGAGTTCAGCTAGAAAGAAGGGGACAGATCTTAAAGACACAGAGCAAGAATAATCACATAGTGTAACACAACACCAGTCGTATATCTCCTGGCTTCTCGACCCAATCGGAAGGTATTGAGGTTGTGACCAGGTCAAGAGACCCATGGGCAAACACGACAGCTGCGTTGATGGCACCGTGGAGCCAGTTCCGGCTAATCTATGCCTTTCCTCCTCTGAAGCTCCTTCCTCATCTGCTTTGCAGACTGGAGGCAGAGAGGGTTCCAATGCTCCCAATTGCTGGATTGGCCTCGGCGTCCTTGGTACGCTGATCTAGTGCGTCTGGTAGCAGATGCCTTTTGGCATCTGCCGCTAAGAAAGAATCTGCTGTCGCAAGGTCCCATACGCCATCCTGTTTTCACAGTCACTGGCTTAACGGCATGGCTTGAGAGCCAGGTGCTAAGAGACCGGGGCCTGTCAGACTCGGTGATCTCTACCATGAGGGGTGCTCGGAAATCATCCCCTAGGAAGATTTACCATCGCACTTGGAAGACCTACATATCCATTTGTAAGGAAATGAGGTGGCATCCGCGTACTTATTTGGTTCCAGAGTCCTGCTGTTCTCTCAGCAGGGAGCGGGCCAAAAATTTGACTTTAAGTACAATTAGGGGGCAGGTATCTTCCCTGGCTTACCCTTTTCAACGACCCCTGGTGGCACACTCTCTAGTGAGAACGTTTGTACAGAGGGTTCAGCGCGCGGCCCTTCCGGTCCACCCTCCACTACCTCCATGGGGCTTGTGTAGCAGACGTCCTTTTGGTGTCTACCGCTACGAGAGGACCTGCTGTCGCAGGGTCCCATATGCCATCCTGCTTGCAGTCAATGGCTTTAACGGCATGGCCTCTAGGTGCCTCAGAAACCACCGTTTGAGAACATCAGGGAGATTCCCTTGTTGACACTTTCTCAGAAAGTGGTCCTTTTGGTGGCTGTTATGCCAGTTAAGACAGGTTTCTGAGTGGGCAGCCTTGTTATGCAAGGCTCCCTATCTGTTCTTCCACAAGGATAGGTGGTGCTGCGTGTGCGCAGTCTCCTTCTTTTCTTCCTCAGGTCGTGTTTCGACCTTCCATCTCAAGGAAGACATTGTACTACCATCCTTGTGTCCTCATCCGTCGTATCCTAAGGAGACAACGTTGCATTCCTTGGACGTTTTCCAAACTCATAGAGTATGCTTGTCTGGTACTGCTCCGTTCTGTCCAGACTCACTGTTTGTTTCGGTGGCTGGTCCCAAGTAGGGCCCAGCGGTCTTGTCGGCCACCATCTCTAGGTGAATCCGACAGATCGTGATCAGGCTTACGCCATGAAGGGTCAGGCGCCTCCCTTTCCCGGCGCATTTGACCAGGGCAAGAGGTGCCTCTTGGTGTTACATTTGTTAAGACGGGTTTCTGATAGGGCAGCCTTGTTATGCAAGGCTCCCTATCTGATCTTCCACAAGGATAGGTGGTGCTGCGTCCGCAGCCTTCTGTTCTTCCTAAGGTCGTTTTGACCTTCCATCTCAAGGAAGACATTGTTCTGCCATCCTTGTGTCCTTATCCCTTGAATCCTAGGAGACGACGCTGTATTTTTTAGACGCTGTCCGAGATCTGAGAGCATCAAGCGTCTGTTTCACCAGGTGTGTAAAGCGGCGACCTGCTCGTCCGTTCACACTTTCACTAAACTTTACAAGTTGATGTGTGTGCATCTTCGGATGTTTTTTTCGGCCGCAAGGTATTGCAGGCAGCTGTTTAGAGTTGCAACTCCTCAGTTGAGGAGCTCTGTTTTGTTTTGGGGTAAAGTTTATTTTATGCTGTTCCCACCCCTCATTTTTGACACTGCTTTGGGACGTCCCACTTGTCAATAGCAAGCTGTGTCCGTCCATGAACGAAAGAGTAAATAGGATTTTTGTACTCACCGTAAAATCCATTTCTCTGAGTTCATGGACGGACACAGCACCCACCCCTCCTTTTTAAGTTTGTACTGCCTTTTGACTAACTGATCTGTGAGGTGCAGAGAGAGGGATTATACCCAGAGGGTCCGCCCCCTGGGCGGTACTGTATAAGGTGTGATGTGTTAACACTTTCTTCAAGTTTTCTGCCTAGTCACTCCTAAATGAAGGATAATACCCACTTGTCAATGGGAAGCTGTGTCCGTCCATGAACTCAAAGAAATGGATTTTACGGTGAGTACAAAAATCCTATTTTTCTCAGTGTTTGTGATTTTGTAAAATTCTGTATTGTGTATGATAAAATTGGACAATTTTTTTTCAGTTAGATTTTTTTTCCTTGCACTATGTAAAAAAGTAGTCTATGAAAAATGATTATAATTTTGAATCAAAAAAGCCAGTATGTGTTGCACCACCTAAAAAAAAACATGAATATAAAGATAGATAGATGCCAAATGTATTTACTAAGGACTTAGATGGCATTCTTGATAACAGAACCCATCCATGTTCTGTATGTGTAAGATTTTGTATATTTCCACCAAACTTTTTTCAGGTATGTTCTGGACGATAGAAGCCCATACCATCGCTCCTCCAGGCATTCATCGATAAAGGAGACCTCTAAGCAGAAGAAAGGGAAGAGCTACGAAGAGATTATGGGAGAATTAGAATCTGAAATTAATGATACACTAAAGATACAGGAATCAAGGGCTGTAAAGGATAATGTGCCAGACCAACAACTGAGCTTCAAGGAGCTATCCGCCCGTTACAATGGTAACATTAATAAATACATTGGGGTCTCTACAATTTCTATCAAGTAATAATGGGCTAATGAAATACAAAATGTTTATATATTATTATAGTGCTAGCATATTTATTTTATGCAGCTGTTATTTACAAATGTGCCAAATTATTTATTTTTTAAAGCAGAAGTATGGCCATGGTTTGGCCATACTGCTGCTTTATAAATAGGTTCCTGTGATTTTAAAGCAGTTTTATATTGCAACTTACTAATCATTAAAGGCTATTGGGCGTAATACCGCTTTAGGTCTGGGGGGGGGGGGGCTGACTAAATCAAGTGGTAGAGTTATTTTAGGTCTCCTTAAACATAACTTCATCATGTGCATTTAGTATTTATTAAGAGATGTGTACAGTCCCTGACAAAAGTCTTGTCACTTGTGTACAAATTGACCTGAAGTGCTGCTAAAATATATTTCTAATCAAGATTTTGTTACAAGAAATGGGTCATTTTAATCCCAACAGCTTTTGTAATAATGTTTCAGTGCAAAACGAAACTGCCAAAAAGTATTCTAATATTCACAGCTTGGTAAAGCCATTGAGTAAATTTTTCCAAGACATAAGTGTTGTCGCCTTGTTATATGAGCTATACCTGTGACTAATAATGGATCAATTAGGTCTCAGGTGTGTATAAAAAGAACACCAGTACACTAGACCTTCTCAACTGCAACTAGACCTCTGCAAACATGCCTAAGATTCACCCGGAGACTAAAGTGTTGATTATCAAGAGGCTGAAGACCAGATCCACTGCTGATGTGACAGACACCTTTAATGTGTCTCAGCTTCAAGTTCAGAGGATAAAAAGATTTGAAGAGACTGGAGACATTTTGGACAAGGCCAGGCCAGGTCAGGCCGACCCCGCAAGACAACTGCTCGAGAAGACCGTTTGTTGACTTGAAAATCCAAGGCCAGCCCATTTTCCACTGCAGCAGAGCTCCACGAGACCTGGTCACCTGAAGTCCCTGTGTCAACCAGAACAGTTTGTCGGATTCTGTCTCGAAATGGCCTCCATGTTTGAATTAGTGCCCATAAGCCAGCACTAAACAAAAGACAATTTATAAACCGTGTGGCATTTGCCAAGGGCCACACAGCCTGCTAAAAGGATGGACTCTGGAAAAGTGGCAGAAGGTGGATTTTTCAGATGAATCTTCTGTTGAATTACACCACAGTCGCCGCAAATATTGCAGGAGACCAACTGGAACCCGCATGGAGCCGAGATTTACCCAGAAAACAGTGAAGTTTGGTGGAAGCAAAATCATGGTCTGGGGTTACATCCAGTATGGGGGTGTGCAAGGGATCTGCAGGGTGGAAGGCAACATCAATAGTCTAAAATGCCAAGAAATCTTAGCTACCTCTTATATTCCCAACCAAAAAAAAGGCCAAATTTTGCAGCAGGATGGTGCTTCATCGCATACTTCCATCTCCACATCAAAGTTCCTTAAGGCAAAGAAGATCAAGATGCTCCAGGATTGGCCAGCCCAGTCACCAGACATGAACATCATTGAGCATATGTGTTGTAGGATGGAAGACGTAAGCAAAGAATATTGATGAACTCTGGGAGGAATGCAAGACTGTTTTCTTTGCTATTCCTGATGACTTCATCAATAAATTATATGAATCCTTGCCAAACCGCATGGATGCTGTCCTTCAAGCTCATGGAAGTCATACAAGATATTAAATTTGGGTCTCACAGCACCACTACTTAATTTGCTGACATATTTTTGGACTTTCAGTAAAGTCGTTCAATTTCTGTATAGGCGACACAACTTTTGTCTTGCCAAAATTTGACCTGTCTGTCTTGATTAAATGATAAATCTTTTTTCAGTGAAACTAATTTATTTCAGTGCATTAAACATAATTTGGGAGGGATTTAGCTTTTCATAGGAGCTATTTCTAACACCAATTGATTAATTAAAAGTCAGGTTAATAGCAGGAGTTTCTACAAAATAGAGAAGCGACAAGACTTTTGTCAGGGACTGTAGACTGCCATTGCTGACCTTGTGTCATAAAGTCTAGCTGTCTGCCTATGTCTGACTTCAATATTTCTGAGTCACAGACCCAGAAGAAACATGCAGCAAATGAAGGTCAAAATTCAGTTTCTTGATACTTGTTCCAGGTCAGTAGCCCAAAGCATCAACATGCTAACCAGGAAACTAGCATTTTCAAAAGGATAGATCATTAATAGCAGCATCTAGAATCTCTCATAGCAGGTTTTTTTTAATCAAATAGAAAATTAAAAACAAATATTTTTTTTCTTGACTGTGCTCACTAGGTGATTTATGTTCATGTTATTTAAACTGGTCACTAGATAAAGTGGTCACTGAGTCCTTAAGTGAAGGAGAATCTCTTCATTGGGACCCAGACAATAAACACCTGACGGAAGTCCTTGCCCTGTTTTGGCTGGAGTTACAGCTCATTGTCTTACATAAAAATGTTATATAAATATGCAGCGGCTGTATGCCAGTATACGCACTGTCAAACTGTGCTTGGGTATGGGGAGGTATGCTTGCCCCTAAATGCTGTACGTTCCTCTTGCGGTGATATGCATGCACCCTAACACAGTAATGTAATCCCAGCTGTTTGTGAATTGTAAAAACTTTCATAAAAGGTAATCAGTGCTTGAATGTTCTTCAGTCAATGCAATTATATCTGTTTTCATCACAGGTGTCAGCAAATCTGTTATTAAAACACTTTCTACAATGGATTTGGATAAAATTAATCTTGAGTTGATTGAAGCTTTGCTGGAATGGATAGTTAATGGAGACCACTCCTACCCATCAGGTTGGTAGATATCAAGCCGCAAGTAAATTAAAGAGGAGGTTCACCCAAATTCACAACTATACTGTAACACAACCGCGGTAATATGTATATCATCAAAGGACAAAACATTTTTTTTTTCCCATATATAAATACCTTGTATTTGCCTTTTCATAAAGCGACTTCCGGGATTCCCTCCCGCGGGAGTAGGCGTTTCTCCGGCGCCGCAATGCAATGTGGGACTTGGCTGCAGGGACTTGGTATGCAGTGCTGCGAAATCTCGAGAGATTTCACATACGACGTGACGCATGACGCCAGTCACGTGACAAGGGCGTCTCTATTTAGATTGTGCATTTCATCACAACGGGGCGTGAACTTTCAATGACGCGGCCCCGTTGTGATGGCAACCTTTGAGTTTACAGCGCTACTCCAGGAAATGATTGCTTGTGGGCTTCACAATGCCCACAAGCAAAATGGAAACACAGAGAAACTTATTTTATAACTCCTTCTTTACGAGGAAAACGGACAGCGGATACTAGCAAAAACGAAACAAGTAAGTGTACTTTATTATTGGGAAACCCCATTGAATGCAGGAAAAAAAAAAAAAAGTTTTGCCGCGGAACCTCCGCTTTAAGGCTGTCCAGTAACACTAGATGTATCCAAGGGGATGCAGATATCTAACAGCTAAGGTTTTGTTTACCTTTTCACAGATTTCAGGTTGTGTGTCATGCATCAATGTTGTCAATTGCCTAGTAAATGTATGCGCTATAAGTTAAAGTGATTGTTAAGTCTCTCTTTCTTTTTTTTTTTTAAATAACAAACATGTTATACTTATCTGCTCTGTGTAGTGGATTTGCACAGGGCAGCCTGGATCCTCCTCTTCTCAGGTCCCTCCTCTGTGCTCCTGGCCCCTTCCTCCTGTCGAGTGCCCCCACAGCAAGCAGCTTGCTATGGGGGTACCCTAGCCAAGCTGCAGCTCTGTGTGTCTATTCAGACACAGAGCTGCGGTTCAGCCCCGCCCCCTCTTGATTAACTAACTGACTTTGACAACAGGGAGAGCCAATGGTGCTGCTGCTGTGTCTCAGCCAATTAGGAGGGAGAGTCCCGGATGACCGAGGGACTCGTGGACATCGCTGGCTAGAGGTAGGGCTCAGGTAAGTATTAGGGAGCTGCTGCACACAAAAGGATTTTTTATCTTAATGCATTGAGATAAAAAACTTTCTGCCTTTACAACCCCTTTTAAGACGTGTTACAGATCTCGGATAACCTTTTAGCTGGTGTAGAAGTAATATAAAGAGAGTAAACCCTTTAGATGGATGTATCATTAACTCATTGTATATAATGGTGTAGAGTGTTTCCCCTTACTATATTCATAGTACCTTACAAATGCTAAGATTACAGCTATACACTATCATTGTAGTGCCATTACCCCCACAAGACGGGTTGAAAGGATTTTATTCAAACCTTCCCACGGTATCAAACTCCAATGGGGGTATTCGTCCAAATCTGGTCTTAAAATCCACAAGGTCGGTAATTGCCTCTTGGAGACAAGGGGAATACATGACATTCATAGATATCCAAGATGCCTATCAGCATGTTCCCATTTATCCACCTCTGCAATGCTTTCTGCGTTTGGCCGTGACAGCCAATCACTTCTAATTTGCCCCACTGCCCTTTGGCCTATCCTCTGCTCCCAGAGTATTCACACAGGTCCTAGCACCTCTTCTCGCCCTTCTAAGAAATCAGGACATCCAGGTGACAGGCTGTCTAGATGACCTTTTGATGGACAATTTAGATGCTTTGGGCTTTTGGTTGGGTGATCAATTTGCAAAAATCTGGTCCAGCCTTATCTTCACCTGGAATACTTGGGTCTGGTCCTGGACACATCCCTTGCTGAGTTTTACCCAAGAAAATAAAATGTATTATCTCAGAGTTCACAATCAAGAATTGGGGTCAAAGAGACTTCCTACAATGAGATTCTCCAAGAGAGTTCTAGGCCTCATGGTAGCCTCCTTCAAGGCTGTACCATTTCCCCGATTTCATTTAAGATGCTTCTGTCCAGCCAAGCAGGGTATTCTCTAACTTGGTGGGTCTCAAGCCCAGCCCTAACAATAGGGAAGTATTTTGGTATCACTAGAAAAAGTCCGTCTTTCAGACTGAGGAGGAGTGTTCTGGTCCCTTACGGTCCGGGGAACATGGCCACCTGTGGAAGCCAAGCTCCCCCTCAACATTCTGGAGCTCAGGGCAGTGTGGATGGCTCTGCAGCAGCGTACCAAATGTCTGCGTGCACACCCAATCAGGATGCAGTCAAACACTGCCATGGCTGTGGTTTACATCAACCACCAAGGGGGCACCAGGTGTCTTGCAGCCTTGAAAGAAGAAAACTCAGGTATTCGCATGAACATTGATTGTTGGAGTCCACATTCCAGGAGTGAAAATCTGGGAAGCAGACTACCTGAGCCGCCAAAACCTAGATCAAAGGGAATGAGCCCTTCACTCAGACATCTTCAATCTGATATGTCAGAAATTGGGTACTCCAGATGTAGACATCCTAGCCTCTAGATTTAACAACAAACTACCTCTCTTTGTAGCTAGGACCAAGGATCCCCTAGCACTAGCCTGGAATTCCTTGTTAATTTCCTGGTCTCAGTTCAGGCTAACCTCCAGTGCAAATTCTGCCTATTCTGCTCAAAAGATAGAGCGAGGGAGAAACATTTGTGATTCTCATTGCATTGAACTGTCCAAGAAGAACCTGATACACAGACATACTTGGACTTCTAGAAGATGACACCTGGCCACTTCCCAACAGGCCAGATCTGCTTTCTCAAGGCCATCTATTCTGCTTTTCGGTCTCTGTCTTTAACCCCTTCATTACCGGGCCATAATAATATGATGCCGGCAGGAACCCTCCCTCCATCTGGGTGGACGTCATATGACGGCCTTTCTTCCCGGCCGTCTAGGGGGCGCGCGCCGGCGGCGGCGGGCACCCGCGGCACCGCTCGTGACCCGGTGCGCGTGCCCGGCGGCCGCGATGTCTGCCGGGCACCCGCGATTGCCCGCGATCACGGCAGGAGTGTGGATCTGTGTGTGTAAACAGACAGATCCACCTCCTGTCAGAGGTGAGGAGACCGATGTGTGTTCTCAGTACAGAGGAACACACATCGGTCTCCTCCCCTTGTGAGTCCCCTCCCCCTACAGTTAGAATCACTCAATAGGGAACATATTAGCCCTTTCAGCGCCACCTAGTGTTAACCCCTTCCCTGCCAGTCACATTTACACAGTAATCAGTGCAGTTTTATAGCACTAATCGCTGTATAAATGTGAATGGTCGCAAAAACATGTCCGATATGTCCGCCGCAATGTCACGGTCACAATAAAAATCGCAGATCGCCGCCATTACTAGTAAAAAAAATAAAAATGCCATAAATCTATCCCCTATTTTGTAGATGCTATAACTTTTGCACAAACCAATCAATATACAATCAATATACGCTTATTGCGATTTTTTTTTTTTTTTTTTTTACCAAAAATATGTAGAAGAATACATATTTTTCGGTCTAAACTGAGGAAAAACATAAAAAAAAAAATTGTGATATTTATTAAATCAAAAAGTAAAAAATATTGTGTTTTTTTCAAAATTGTCGCTCTTCTTTTGTTTATAGCGCAAAAAATAAAAACCGCAGAGATGATCAAATACCACCAAAAGTGGGTACAGTGTTGCATGACCGCGCAATTGTCATTCAAAGTGCAACCGCGCTGAAAACGAAAAATTGGTCTGGGCAGGAAGGGGGTGAAAATGCCCTGTATGGAAGTGGCAGTCCAATTCTTAAAAAAAGGAAGAGTCAATTCCAGGAAGATGTACTATTATACCTGGAAATCCTTCTTCGTCTCCTGTGAACACAGGCACTTAATTTCCGGGGATTACTCTCTGTCTCGCATTCTGGCCTTCATACAATCAGGTCTTAACCAGAACTTGCCCTTAAGCACTCGGAATGGACAGAACTTGGCCTTGTCCATTCTCTTTCAAATATCTCTGGCTTGGCTCTCCCTTGGAAAAGCTTTTTGCTTTAAGGTGTATGTTACATTGAGCCCCCCTTGCAGCACCCTGTGCATTCTTTCTTAGGATCTCAATTTGGTTCTTTCTGCCCTACAGAAACCACCCTTTGAACCCATCAGTGATATGCCCATGGATAACCTCTCCTGCAAGGTGCCTTTTAGGTTGCTGTCACGTGGGTCAGACATGTCTTTGAGTTGGTGGCTCTCTCCTGTAGGGAGCCGTTCCTCATACTTCACAAATAGAAGATTGTCTTACACTCAAGACCATCCTTTTTTCCCTGAGTGGCATCAGTATTCCACCTCAATGAGGACATAATCCTATGCATATTCCCTGCTCCAAAGATTTCAAAGGAAAGTCTCTCTTTGTTGTCTTGACTTAGTCAGCAAAATTGGATTCTACCTCTGAGCTACTGCTTCAATTAGACAGATGAACTCCCCATCTTCAGTACCCCATAAGGGACACCCTGCTTTTAAGTCCACCATTGCGGGATGGATAAGGATGCTAATCACCAGAGCTTACATTTTCAAGACCAAATCTCTTTCTGGGCTTTTACATGCCCATTCAACCAGATCTGTGGGAGTTTTTCTGCACCAATCCTCTGTAGCCCAGCTGTGTAAGGCTGCCCCCTGGTCCTCTGTTTATGTTTGGGCGGAAGTCCAATCTTCTGCTGAGTCGGCTTTCACTTTCATAGTTCTTGCAGCAGCACTTTGAAGTTTTATCTGTTGACCCTTCTTATCGGGTCTGTTGGCACAGTTCTGTTTGCCTAGTTGTTGCTCACCCTTCTCATTCATTGTTTGGGGGCATTCCAGGGTCTCTGAATACTTTGCATGTGTTCTATACTGCACACTTAAGTTGAGAGGAATTTTGACTTACCCGTAAATTCCATATCTTCGAGTACAGTACAGGACATGGGTTACTCTCTTCTATTGGTTACTTTGCATTGCCTGCTATGAATCTGAGCACTCAGAGTGGGTAGTGCTTGCCAGTGTCCAATCCCCTGAGGGTAGGGATCTATATCCCAGGGTTTATAAATACTTTGCCTGTGTCCTGTACTGTGCACAAAGATATGGACTTTACAGGTAAGTCTAAATTCCCCTTTTTCTTACTTTGCAGTGTGTAAAAAGAAAAAAATGAGCACGTATTGAATAGAAGTACCGTATATACTGGAGTATAAGCCGAGTTATTCAGCACATTTCTTTTTGTGCTGAAAATGCCCCCCTTGGCTTATACTCGAGTCTGTGTCCATCTTCAAATTTGTGCACCTGATTCCGGCCAGCCATAGGTCCCCTGGACCCCAAACTTGGCACACATGTAGCCCCCACTCTTCCTCTACAAGTGTGCAAAGTTTGTTGTCCGGGGGACATACGGCCGGGGAGCAACGATTTTTCAAAGCCGGGCACCCCTTCCATAGATTCCCATGTTAAACCGTCATTTCTCTGGTGACTTTGGGGACCCGGTACCGGCTGGTCGTAGGTCCCCTGGACCCCTTCAATAGACTCCCATGTTAAACGTCAGTCTAGTCACACAGCGTCAGAGATTGGGTAGGGAGATTTGGCACAGTGAGGCATAGGCACAGTGAGGCAGAGTGAGGCATGCAGATGGTCACCCTAGGCTTATACTCGAGTCAATACGTTTTCCCCGTTTTTTGTGGTAAAATTAGGTGCCTCGGCTTATATTCGGGTTGGCTTATACTCGAGTATATACGGTACTATTTTTTGTTAAGTTTCATATGTTCTAAGCTACACTTTAATGATTTGACAAATAACATGTTTGTTATCCTCACATGTGTTACACCCTATATAGTACTTTTTTTTTTTTTTTTTCCCTAGGTGCTGTTTTAGTATTTTTGCCTGGTCTGGCAGAAATCAAAATGTTGTATGAACAGCTACAATCGAATGCCTTGTTTAGCAATCGACGCAGCAAGCGGTATGTTCATCTGTATACTTAATAGACATTTACGTGTGATAAAAAAAAAAAAAAAATACACCTACTTTTCTTTTTTCTGCAGATGTGTGATCTACCCATTACATTCATCTTTATCAAATGAAGAGCAGCAGTATGTATTTGTTAAACCACCACCAGGGGTTACAAAGATAATAATTTCCACCAATATTGCAGAAACCTCTATCACGATTGATGATATTGTGTATGTGATTGACTCAGGCAAAATGAGGGAGAAGAGGTAATAAATTACAAAACACTACGTATATTATTTTACATTTCTGTATTTATTCAGTATACATGTTTCTTATAAACAATTTAAAGTAGAACTCCAGATTCAGCAAAAAACATTATATGTCTGCATATATATAATGCAAATATATGCAATACATGCAAATATATTTTAATAAAAAAAAAAATGTACATAAAGTCCTCAAATTTCCTCAAAATTTTAACTCTAGGGCAGAACTCTGCAACTGATCAGCAGTTCCATTTTTTTTCTTTCCTATTATTTGTGATCAAACATCTGTGAGGACGGGGGCGTGTCCGGATGTGAACCAAGAAGGACGTGCTGCTGTGGAGCTCCGCTAATCCTGACTTCATCCTCTGCCATCCTGACCCTGTGCCACCCAAGTGTGCCTCCAAAACCCTCATCCTGGTTCCTGGGCACCCCCCGCATCGGCCCCAGGTTAAATTGCCTTCCCTGGCCAGCCTGTTTGTCTGCTATCCGGCACGCGGCCGGCTTCATACTGCTGTGTCCCGCCGCCATCTTGCAGCCTACAAGGCCTCCGCATCCTCCGTGCTCAGGTGCCGCGATCGGCGGGACGAGCGACAGCCACATCCTGAGCCATCTGAGGGGGCTTCTCGGATCAGGCGTGCGCCATCGGGGAAACGATAGGGGAACCCTGTGGATTGCTCCCCTACGCCCGCGGCCTGCCGCCATCTTGCGGCCTGCGAAGCCTCCGCGCGCTCGGGTGCCGCGATCGGTGGGACGAGCTGCAACCCCATCCTGGGCCATCTGTGGCGGCGCTCTCGGACTCTAACCGGACGGATTGGGGTGTCATCGGAGGGCCGCCGGAGGAGCCCTGTGAACTGCTTCCCAATACATATTATCCCGCCGCCATCCTGTGGCCTACAAAGCCTCATCCTCCAGGCGGTAAGCAGGCAAAGCTGCATCCTCAGAGGGGGGGGGTTAGACTACCATACACCACAGGGGGGGGGACACATCCCACTGGAACACTGCCCTGGCCCAGTGCATCTGAACTGGGTCAGTCCTCATCCAGCTCCCCGGCCCCTCTCTGCTTCTGCTTGAACGTCGGATGGGCTACCCTAGGACCCACAACTCAAAATCAGGCCCGAAGGCTCCACGCACCCCTCCGTCGGCGGCTACCTCATCTACACAGCGGTCTGCGGCTGCGATGACGGCCAATACGCTGACGACTGGGGCAGTGGTGGCCCCCACAGGAACGGAGATTCTGGCGGCCATTACATCCTGCAAAGAATCCCTGACAGTGAAGATCGACTCCTTGACAGTAGATGTCGGCCTCATCCGCCAGGATATGGACAAATTTCGGTCTCGCATCGCGGAGGTGGAGGATAGGGTCTCCACGGTAGAGGATACGGTCCGGACGGACTCCAGGGAGGTCAGGGCCCTGCAGCTACAGGTAAAAGCGCTCCAAGAACGTGCGATAGACACTGAGAACCGCCTCAGGCGGAACAATATTCGTATACTTGGATTGCCTGAGAGAGCTGAGGGCCCAAGACCCGCTGAGTTTACTGAACAACTGCTATCTACCTTGTTCAACCTGGGTGACATGCCGCCCACTTTCGTGGTGGAAAGAGCCCACAGGGTCCCAGCACTTCCTCCGAGACCTGGGGCCCCTCCGCGCCCCTTCCTGCTGCGGTTGTTAAATTACCGTGATCGGGACCGCATCCTGGCTGCGGCACGTACCATGCCTGAAATCAAATATGAGAATACCAGATTGCTCTTTTTTCCGGATTTCTCTCAGGAGGTGCAGCAACGCCGAAAGTCCTTTACTGATGTGAGACGCCGGCTCCGGGAGAAGGGAATACGCTTTGGCCTTTTGTATCCCAGCAGACTGCGGATCACTGATGGCGACAACACCCGTTTCTTTGACACTCTGGAGGCTGCAGCGGCGTGGCTGGACACCCACTAACTTCATTAGGCCGAGGACCCATGGTCGTTGCATCCGGCAGGGAGCAGCTGAATATCACTTCCCTCCTTCAACAGGACTGCCTCTTGTTTCCTGACGAATTCCAGCATTGCCTGTTTTATGTCCCCAGTCCTTTTTCTCCCTGCAGGTTTCCACCCAATTCCACCTTTATCCCATTTGTATGACAGATAACATTTGCTGACTAGATTGCCGCTTACTCCTGCCTAAGGAGCTCCAACAGCACCTACTGAATTGCCCCACCCTTGAACAGACGTGCCCTGGCTGTCCCTGGTCTCTCTCCCCACACTTTGGATCCCCACCCACAGCCGAGACGGGCTTCCCCGGAGGGTGCTCCTCCGCCTCCGGGCCACTTTCTTGAGGTCTCAGTGACCTAAGGATTCTATGTTTTTTTCAGTTATGGGACAAAACCCTGCATCAGTTTTTATGGTTCTTTGGTCTAGTTTTTTGGCCTCTGAGCTAGGTTTGTATGGTGTCTGGGTAGGGAGTTATATGTTTTGGGGAGAGGGGTATATCTGTTTTGATGATCCGAATAAGTGCTGTACTGCTCAAATGCTTTCTTGGTCCTACTGAATGTATGTGCCAATGTTGGGTTTGCTTACATGTGTTGGTTTGATGGGCTCATCCTGCTCCTGTTCCCCCCTGGTGTTCCATGATGGCTCCCTCAGATGCTGAGCTACTAACCATTTTGTCGTGGAACGTCAGGGGGCTTAACTCCAAATATAAATGGTCACTCTTATTCCAATATTTGAAACTGCATAATCCCCACATAGTGCTGCTGCAAGAGACGCACTTAACTGGTAGCAAGGTTTTGGCTGTGAAAAAACCCTGGGTGCAAAGGGCGCTTCATGCGACCTACTCTTCGTATTCTCGAGGGGTGTCTATACTGATTAGCAAACGTGTACCATGTGTAATTCATGATGTTCATCTGGATCCCCAGGGAAAGTTTGTTATGGTGGTGTTGAGTATGTATAACAAGAAGTATGTTATTGTGAATGTCTATCTGCCTCCCCCGAGTCAGATACAGATTCTGTACACACTCTCTATGAGAGGCTGGCTCCGCATTGCCCAGCACAGGTTCTGTTCATGGGAGATTTTAATGCTACACTGTCCCGTGACCTGGATAGGCCTTCCCCCCAATCTACTTTCAATTCTGATCTCGGAACGTGGGCTCAGGCCACAGAGTTCCAGGAGGCATGGAGATGGCTTCACCCCCACGACAGAATGTATTCATGCTTTTCAGCCACATTTCGAACCTCCTCCCGCATTGATCTGGCTTTTGCCAATTCCACCATGCTGGCTAACATTCAAGAGGCAGGCTACCTTCCCTCTGGCCTCTCTGACCACCACCCACTTAAATTGACCATTAGGACCACCAGGTCGCGGAACAAAGCCCTTTGGAGGTTACAGCCCCATTGGATTAATAACGAGGCAGTCCATGACAGAGTTTTTTCTCCCCTGGGGGAATATTGGGCACACAATGCGGGGTCAGCCTCCCTGGAGATGACCTGGGATGCCTCCAAGGCTCACGGCAGGGGTCAGTATATCTCGGCTGTGGCAGCGGTGAGGGCGGAGCTGGGAGACAGGGTCTCTGACCTGCAGCGTAGGGTGTTGACGAGGCCTTGACTCAGTATTCAGCCTCGGCAACGGTCTCCAATTTTGAGCACCTTTCATCGCTTAGGCGAGAATTACATCTACATGTTTCAGATACCACTAGGCTTGGTATACAAAGTAGCAGACAGGAATACTTTGAACATGGAGACAAAAATAGCAAACTACTAGCGCTGCTGACACAGCAGGACAGGCTATCAGCGGTAATATCGGAGATCCTCACGACAGATGGCGTTTCAGTCACCTCTCAGGAGGATATTCTGTCTGCATTCACCACGTTTTACACCTCTCTGTATGTTTCCTCACTCCCTGACGGGTTTGACCCTGCGCCTATGATCTCTCTACTGGACACGCTGGCCCTGGGATGGCTCTCTGACACGGAGAGGCAACTCCTTGTCTCGGAGATCACTCCAGAAGAGGTCACACTGGCCATTAAGTCTTTCCCGGCTGGTAAAACGCCAGGGCCGGATGGCCTGCCCATTGAGTACTATAGGGCCCACATAGAATTACTCGCCCCCAAACTAGCTCAGATATTCCAAGCCTGTTTGCAACAAGGCTCCTTACCGCCCTCTATGAGAGAAGCCCATGTCGTTCTCATTCCAAAGCCTAATAAAGACCCTAAGCTGTGCGCCTCCTACAGGCCAATTGCACTTCTAAACTGTAATCTAAAAATTTTAACCAAGTTATTGGCCATCAGACTTAATACAGTCATAAAATCCCTGATGGACTCTGATCAAACGGGCTTTATGCCCGGTAGGTCTACAGACATCAATATACGTAGATTATTCTCAAATATTCATGCCCCCCATACTAATCAGGGTACTCCCTGGATGTAGAGAAGGCATTCGACACAGTGGAGTGGGTCTATCTGTGGGAGGTGCTCAGAAGAATGGGATTCCCGTTGAAATTTATAGATTGGATACGCACACTCTATACTGGTCCCACGGCATGCATTAAGCTGAATGGCTCCCTGTCTCCTCCGTTCCCCCTGCAGAGGGGCACCAGGCAGAGATGCCCTCTCTCCCCGGCTCTCTTCGCCCTGGCCATGGAGCCTATTGCTGAAGCCCTCAGGAGCTCGGCCGAGGTCCGTGGTCTTAGGGTGGGCTGGCTGGAGGAGAGAGTGGCTCTTTACGCGGATGATATGCTCCTTTTTTTGAACGATGCTGGTGACTCTCTGCGGGGTGCACTCGGTATCATGGATGCCTTTTCCGCCTTCACGGGGTTGAGAGTGAACTGGCACAAGTCTCAGTTGTTTCCTGTGGATGCGGGGGCCAGGTCCTCCTCACCCTCATCTCTCCCACTTCAGTGGGTTGAACAGTTTACTTATTTAGGAGTTGTTGTCTCAAGAGAGAGTGGGGACTTTGTGCAGCTCAATCTTGATCCCGTCTTGGTAGTCATTAAAAGCAAACTAAAAGCGTGGAGTAATCTTCCCCTTTCTCTCATTGGGCGTATTAATCTTATCAAGATGAAAGTCCTGCCTAAACTTACGTACATTTTTCGGAACTCCCCTCAATGGCTGACTAAGGTTTTCTTTAATTCCCTCAGGCAACTCTTCCTCTCCTTTATTTGGGGGCCCAAACCACCTAGATTCAAATATACCACCTTGACCAGGCCTGTGGATAGTGGGGGCTTGGCTCTCCCTGATTGCTACAAGCATTACTTGGCCACTCAGCTTGTGACCGCCTATTGGTGGCTGCAGCCGGACCTGACCAACTCTGCAACGGTGTTGGAGGCAGCCATAGTGGGGTCTTTGGAGGCGCTGGAGGGGCTGCTATTTAGGGGGCCTAAAACGCCTCACAATCTCACCCCTTCGATGCGTACCACTCTGCGGGCATGGAAGGCGGGTGAGGCGCTGAGGGCACCCCAGCCGAACTCCCCCCTGTGGCTGAATCCTAACCTATCGCATTTCAACACTATCCCAGATCCACAGGCCTGGGCCAAATACAAAATACTGACCCTTAAACATATTATCACCAACAGAGACCTCACCCCCTTCCACATTTTATGCGCCAAATTTAATGTGCCTGTGCGGGCTCATTTTAGATATCTTCAAATTGCTCATGCTTACAGGTGTCAATTTTTAGGCTAACCAGTTGAATTGATCTACTCTGAGCTAGAATCCACCCTCCGGGTAAGGGATCTGGAGAAACCCACGTCTCAGCTCTATGGATCCTTGCTGGTTGCTGCTGTCCCCGAGCTGTCTTCCCTCCGCAGGAAATGGGTGGAGGACATTCCGGGGCTGGATGAGGACGACTGGAGGGAGGTTTGGGACTTTCCCTTCTCCCCTCTGGTCTCAGCGAGAGACAAATTGGTCCAATATAAAATTGTACATAGAGCTCACTACACACCTCACAGGTTTGCACCAGATGTCGCCGGAGCATTCTCCGGCGTGCTGGCGCTGCTCCTATCAACCGGGGTTTTTTTTCCACATTTTTTGGGTTTGCCCGGCAATCGTACATTATTGGAAGGAGGTGCTCCAGGTGATCACTGTGGTCACTAAAACTTGTGTCCCTTATGATCCTATATACTGTCTGCTGGGGCTAGTTGAGCAATTGCCATTGATCAGAGCCAGGAAAATACTCATATCCCTATTACTGTATTATGCCCGCAAAGCCATTACGATGACCTGGAAACAATCGTCTCCCCCCTCTGTCAGATTCTGGAAAGGCCTAGTGAATGCCAGTTTACCCCTATATAAAGCCACCTACTCGATCAGGGGATGCCTGCAAAAAGGTATGGAGTTGTTGGCTAGATGATAGAAGCACCACAACTGCTGCAGTGACCAATGCTTAGACTGACGATGTATTCTTAGTTTGTTACTCTATCGACCCAATTTTTTTTCATGCTGCTCTCTCCTGTTGATATCAATTTGAGCACGGATTACCTTGAACTGACGCTCTCCCCACATTTGGGGTTATAGTAGAAGTTAAGTTGAGCTGTTTGTGTTATATGTTGTGCCCTGTAGCGGTGTGCTGCCGCAACAGAGAAACTGCCCCTGCGTGGGCAAATGTTGAGCCCCTAAGTGGGCAAATCTTATGTGTTCATATAAACTTCAATAAAAAAGATTTTACAAAAAAAAAAAAAACATCTGTGAGGACCATAAATCAAATGATTCCCAGCGCTATCCTGATCAACCAGTAGGTTACCACAGCATGCTTATTAAAGTGTACTTAAACCCAGAAAAATAATATTTCTCTTTTCGTCTATGGACGGACACAGCCTTCTCAAGTCTTGACATATGGGTTAGGTTCCTGTTCATAGGAGAGGACTAGGCAGAACATGTTAGATATTTAAACACATGTTACATTAATCAGAGCTGAACAGCCCCGCCTCCTCCAGACATAACCCTCCGCCCTGCAGTCAGCAGCTCAGTTTTTTTCTGCCTAGCAGAGGAGAAGGACGTGGCTCATTTTGGGCTCAGAGTCCTGAAGAATTTTTTTATTTTTTTTTGTGATATCTTCTATCAACTGCCGGCTGGGCGACAGGCTGGATATTATAGATCCTTGTAGTCTTCCCAGTTCCGGCCATCGAGCGTGCCAGTCCTTAGCTACGTGCTCCGGGATCCACATATGACTGGGCTGTTTGCTGTCTCACTCACAGTGGACCGGGCCGACACCTACTCCAACTCGGTTGTAGGTCTGTCAGGGACGCACCAGCAGGTCCTCGAATGGACGGGTAAGTACTGTTCCTCCTGCCTTGGCAGGTGGGAACATCTGGGCGTTTCAGGGATTTAGGGGTTCTCCTGTCCTCCCTTTGCCTGCTCTCTGTCACAATTCCCCTTATGCTCTAGCGGGGCTTGCTGCGACTGGGGCGTGCCTGTGGGGGGACTCCGGGTCCCAGTAGGGGACTGTGGGGTGTCGGGGCCCGTTTTTCTGTGGGGGGGGGTACTCTGCTCCGGGGAAGTCCCTACCTCGGCCTTCTCGTCCACATCGCGGTGCTCAGGCGCCATTTTGGCGGCGCCGATGCCATGTTTTTTATGCCTGCTGTTTCTATTGTATTTTCCCAATGGCGGCCATCTTGCTGTGGCGCAGGTTGATATTGCGGGTGGCCATTTTCTTGTGGTCGCGCCCTTTTCTCTCTGAGGCGTCTGGCGGTCATTTTGGAGTGGGTTTTGGCCTCTAGTGCTGGCTTCCTGAACGGCGCGCAGCACAATTCTCCTCACAGTTTTCCTCACACGCTGTGTACAGACGGAAGGCGGGCAGCGGCGCTGAGCGGTCTCTTACTGGGTGGTGAGTCCCCAAGGTAACCCCTCCGGTCAGTGCAACAAGGAGGGTGGACTTTTCTTTTTCTTTTTTTACGGAGTCCCTGAGAGCTGTCAGTGGTGTATGATGAAGTCGGTGTCTGGCCCTTCTTCCCCAAACATTCCAGAGGCGGCAGTCGGTGCCCCTGCATCTGCGGTTACCATGGACACCTTGTCGGCAGTCCTGGAATCATTTGTTGCCAGGGTGGAAGCGGCGTGCGAGCGTAAGGGGGATAAAAAGCGCCCCCTCCCCCCACCATCTCCATCTGTTTTAGACAGTGTTATACCTGTTCTGAGTGTTCTGACTCAGACCCGGGCCTAGCTGCGGCACAGGACCCCAGTTCTGGGTTGTCTGAAGATGTGGACCAGGACCTTCCTTGTGAGGAGGACCCCTCGTCCGGGTCGGCACAAGACAGGGCACTTGTTAGTGCGCTTATCAATGCTGTAAGGAACTCCCTTAAGCTGGAAGGTGCAGCTGAGGCGGCCACGGAGGGGTCGGTCTCTTTTGGGTCGCACAAATCTATCCTCTCTGTAAAGGTCTTTCCCTATGTGTCTTTCTTTGATAAATTCATAGATAAGGAATGGGAAAAGCCGCAGAAGTCCTTTTTGGTCCCTCAGCACCTGGCGGCCAGGTATCCTTTTGAGGAGAGCCTTTTGAAAAAATGGGCTTCTCCTCCGGTTTTTGACCCCCCGGTCGCTCGGTTAAATAAAGTAACCACTCTCCCTGTAGAGGGAACCCCTGCATTTAAGGACCATACTGATAGGAGGTTCGAGGCACTGAGCAGGTCCATGTTCACCTTGCTGGGGTCTGCGTTGTGGCCTATTTTGGCTGCAACCTTGGTGTCTCAGACACTCACTGACTGGGCAAAGATTTTGCACCAGACTGTGGAGGAACATCAGCTCCCTCCGGAGTGTGTAAGACTGGCCTTGTGTATCTCCGTGATGCCACTCTGGATGCGGCCCCCTTAATCTCCAGGGCCTCTGTATCTGCGGTGGTAATGCGCCGCTTAATTTGGCTGAAATGCTGGTCCGCTGACCAGGCTTCCAAGAAAGCCTTGGCAGACTTGCCCTTCAAAGGTGGGAGGCTTTTTGGTACCTCGCTGGATGACATTATTAAGGATGTCACTGGAGGTAAGAGCACTCTTCTCCCTCAGTTCACTAAGGGGAAGGAGCTGCGCCGTAAGCCGGGTCCTTCCTTTCCCACACAGAAGCGGTATTTTTGTCAGTCAGGGCCCGCGGGTAGACCCTTCCAAGCTGACAAAGGTCCAGCTGGGGGACAGAAGCGTCCCTGGGTACGTAAGCCAAACAAGCCTGCCACTGCATGAAGTTTTACCCCCGCCCGACTCATGGGTGGGGGGACGGCTTTGCAGGTTTGCAGCGCGGTGGACCACCCTGCTCTCCGACAAGTGGGTCTGCGAGGCGGTCACTTCAGGGTACAAGATCGAGTTTCTTTCCAGTCCCCCGAACAGATTCTTTCCCTCAAATCTCCCTCTCCTTCCGGCTCGTCGGTCTGCCCTATTGGGGAAGTGCAAGATTTACTAAGGGGCGGAGTGATTTTTCCTGTACCACTGGAAGAGAGGTTTCAGGGTTTTTATTCAAATCTGTTTGTGGTCCCAAAGAAGGACGGAGTCCGTCCGATCTTGGACCTCAAAGCCTTAAATGTCTTTGTAAAGGTTCGTAAGTTCCGCATGGAATCAATTCGTTCGGTGGTTGCTGCGCTCCATCCGGGGGACTTTCTGGCATCCTTGGACATCAAGGACGCACACTTGCATGTCCCAATCTGCACAAGGCACCAGAGGTTTCTGCGCTTTGCAATCGGCGAAGACCACTATCAGTTTGTGGCTCTTCCCTTTGGCCTAGCGTCAGCACCAAGGGTTTTCACCAAGGTGCTCGCCCCGATTCTAGCTTTGCTGAGACAGCGAGACATTGCTATCATGGGCTACTTAGACGATCTTCTTCTGAGAGCAGGTTCTGGCTCAGAATTAGAGGAAGATGTGTCTATAGCCAGTCAGACCCTCCGAGAATTCGGTTGGGTGTTAAACATTCAGAAGTCAGTCCTAAAACCGACTCAGCATTTGTCCCGGTGATTCTATTCGCTCCAGATTGGCCCCGGCGTCCTTGGTACGCCGACCTCGTGTGCCTGGAGGCGGATGCACCCTGGCGGCTGCCAATACGGGAGGACCTTCTGTCTCAAGGTCCCATACTTCATCCTGCTTTACAGTCGCTGGCTTTAACGGCATGGCAATTGACAGCCAGGTACTAAGGGACCGAGGTCTTTCGGATTCGGTCATTTCAACCATGCTGAGGGCACGGAAATCTTCTTCCAGGAAGATCTACCATCGTACTTGGAAGGCCTATATCTCTATGTGTGAGAAGATGGAGTGGCGTCCACGGACGTATTCGGTTTACATGGTCCTGCTGTTTTTACAGCGTGGAGTGGATCAGAAACTTGCCTTAAGCACCATTGAGGGTCAGATTTCAGCCTTGGCTGTTTTCTTTCAACAGCCTTTGGCGACCCATTCCCTGGTGGGTACTTTTGTGCAGGGGGTTCAACATGTGCTTCCCCCAATTAGACCACCTCTTCCTCAATGGGATTTGAATCTGGTGCTCTCGGTTCTTCAGGAATCTCCCTTTGAGAACATTAGAGAGATTCCTCTCTTGACACTATCTCAGAAGGTGGCCTTTCTAGTGGCCATTACATCTGTCAGAAGGTTTTCTGAATTGGCGGCCTTGTCTTGCAAGTCACCATACTTGGTCCTCCATAAGGATAAAGCGGTGCTATGCGCGCAGCCTTCCTTTCTTCCGAAAGTGGTTTCGGCCTTTCACCTAAATGAGGACATTGTGCTGCCGTCCTTGTGTCCATACTTTAGACGTGGTACGTGCCTTGCGGGTGTACTTGTCTGTTACGGCTCTGTTTCGGAGGTCTGACTCACTGTTTGTGTTGGTGTCTGGTCCACAAAAGGGCCTGGCGGTCTCGTCGGCCACCATTTCTCGGTGGATCAGGCAGACCGTCATACAGGCCTATGCCCTTAAGGGGCGGGTGTCCCCCTTTCCGGTCGCGGCACATTCAACCAGGGCAATTGGTGCTTCCTGGGCTTTCTGACATCAAGCGTCTGTCTGTCCCTGGGCGGGGCTGTTCAACTCTGATTAACGTAACGTGTTTAAATATCTAACATGTTCTGCCTAGTCCTCTCCTATGGACAGGAACATAACCCATGTGTCAAGACTTGAGAAGGCTGTGTCCGTCCATGGACGACGGAGAAAAGGATTTTACGGTGAGTACAAAAAATCCTATTATTGCAGCTTGGATGTATTGGCTGCATTTTTTTTCGGGCTTCTTTACCTTTATTATTACCTGGTAATCCTTTTAAAAACACACTCTCCTGCCCCTTTGTCGCCATTTTATTTTTCTGCTTTTATCTATGGAAGGTGCCAAGGTTGTTACACACACAGGCTGAACTTCAACTGTGTCTGCCTTTGTTCATTTCCATTTCATGGTGTTTTGAAGGGACTAGTACAGGTAGTTTTACACAAGAAAAAAACTACTAAGTTGCACTTTTTAGCTAACAGGAAGTAACAAGGTCGCTGCATTTCTGGCAAGAGCAGCTGTTATTTTCTGTAATTGCTGAAAATGTTTTAGCCTAAAATATGAAAACTAATGCAGATTCTACAGCTAAAGACTGGTATGCTGCAATATATAAACTGTTAAATTTAGATGTGCTTGAATATGTATTATCTAAGTGTTATAAAGTCATTGATTAAATATTGTATTTTATCTTTGGTATCTGGTATTGGTTATCCTGATGAAAACTATTTGCAATTAAGATTTGTGGAGAAAATAAAATCTCTATCCTAGTGCCCCAGGAAAGCAATTCCATATTGTTTCCTCAGGAAATCATATTTTATTTTTTATACCTTGAGACATATTTTTTTTTTGTCATGTCCAGGTATTACATGAAGCTAGCTGGTACCAGTTGGCCTTGTTTTTTATTTTTGTGTGCCTGTGAGTCTTTTGTTGCTTTTGCCAACTCCTCACTTGGACTGCTTTTGGACATCCCAAGTGTATCTGAATCCGTGTTCCCCAATGAATGAGAGAGAGAATTTTTTTACTTGGTGTAAAATCCATTTCTTAAAGTTCATTAAAGCCTATGGGCCCCACTCCGCTGGGAGGGATGCTGGAAGTGGGAGGGTTTTTACTGGTCTGGTTGCTAATTTTTATTTTTTTGCCAAGTGAACTTCAAGGAATTGATTTTACACTAACTGCAAAAATCCAATTTTTGCACTGGTCTTTTCTAGATATGATCCATCTAAAAGTATGGAGAGCCTTGAGGAAACATGGGTATCTAAAGCAAATGCCATTCAGAGAAAAGGAAGAGCTGGCCGCGTGGCCTCAGGTGTATGCTTTCACCTGTTCACCAGCCACCACTATCACCATCAGCTTCTAGATCAGCAGCCGCCAGAGATCCATCGTATTCCACTGGAACAGCTATGTTTAAGGTATATGCTATATTTGTAATATGTTTACTAAAATATTTGTGCTTGAATTTCAAATGCTCTTATGTAAATGCCAACTGACATCTGCTTTATCTAAGGCAACCTGATTACTCATTCTAGGTCACCGATTCACCTAGTAGTCAGACAGCCAGGCAGTTCACATTTTAGGAGGTCAGAAACGGCAGTAAGGTATTTTTCTAATTAAGTAATTAAAGCAGAACAAAAGCTCAGATTTGTGCAATGCAGGAATACACGCAAAATTGCATGCATTCCCTCAATGCACAAAAACATCTTTTGCAGGTCGGCAGTGGTGCCATTAATTCTTAAGTGCACTTCAACACACCTTATACCATGCATTTTGGTGAAGTGTTCTCTTAAAAAAAGGGTCATGCCCTTCTTTCGTTTGATTTTCGTCTATAGGCCAACCCATAGCAATCAATTTGTTATCCTTAACGCGACACACAAAAACGCATGCACACCATCGCACCTGCATAGCTGCACATTATGGCAGGCTTACTCCCCAGTATGTCCTACTCCACAAATATGAGGTTCTGTGCCTACCTTCATCATTCACATCTGCTTCCCCGGTCATCTTCTCCAGAAACTCATAGACCGGAATGAATGAACCTTTTAGTTTCCTATTGTCATTACATGGCAGCATATGGGCATCTGGCTGATATGTTAGTCAAGTGTGTCCATCATGAAAAACATGCGTGTCAACCCCTTTCTAAGATGAATATTGTATAAATAAGCATACACACACTCTTAATTTAACAAACATTATGGGCTTTCTATAGAGCACAGTCTTTCTTTTCAAACACTACTGACTGTCTAAAACATGTTATTTTTACTTTCACGTGTCGCATGTATATGCAAATTTTCTACTTGTATATTCAGCTGTACTCTGCAAATAACTTTTTTTTTTTTTTCCTTTTATAACATCAGGTAAGGAGAACCTATGCAAACCTTACATACTCAATTCAATAGCTTTACATTGACTTGCTGCTTGTTGTTTAAAAAAGATCTTGTTTGAACAGAGTATTTGAACTGTCTTTTCTTTTTTGTGCTTTATCTTAGAATAAAGATTTTGGACATGTTTTCGGAGTCCCGACTAGATACTGTTTTGTTTCGGTTAATTGAACCACCAAGTGTGGAATCGGTTCAGACTTCCAAGCTACGGCTTCAAGATCTTGGGGCACTTACTAAGCAGGAAACTCTCACGCCACTAGGTTATCATTTGGCTTCCCTGCCAGTAGATGTGAGAATTGGTAAACTGATGTTGTTTGGTGCCATTTTTTGCTGTCTGGACTCGGCTCTCACAATTGCTGCCAGCCTGGCATTTAAGTCTCCTTTTGTAAGTTGATTTTATTTACATAAAAACCTTTAATTTACCTGTGAATGGCTGCATTATGGAGTGTAACCCCATGAGTTGTATAATACAGTAGTGAGTTTTAGGGAAAAAAATTGGGCTACAATATTTGGTATAACTTTATGGGAGGAGAAATTAAGCTGATTGAAGTAATACAGTAATAATGGGTGGGTGAGGGCCCACCATAAACACCCCCTGGGATGAACGCAGTATAGGGTTTTAGTAAGATTTCTATACTGTGTATAGTATAGGTGCCATTGTCATATCTGCCAGTATAGTAATACATCTCTTTCTTGCTCCCTTATACTTGTATAGGCTGCAGAAGTACTGTTTTGATAAATAGATATATTTTAAGCAGATCCATATGGGAAAAGGTTAAATCGGATTGCACATAAGAATTTGCAGTGAATGTGTAAAAGGCCTGTACTGGCATTACATCAATTAATATGGAGCTTTTCCGATTCTCTATTTTATGCATTACATACATAGTAAGTATTGATGCATAACAATGTCTTGGTTTGAAGAAATGCACAAAGATATACTGCACATATATTTATATGTAGAATTTGGTGTCCATCAACATTAGCACATAATGAAGGTGATAGGCTTGATATCTTGAAGCACAGGAATGGAGGGGGGGGGGTGTGGGGGTCTTCGTTTACGTGAATTAGATGTCCCTTTAGGGCTCACTCACATGGATTGTGCTTGAAACTTCATGTATTTTCAGATCTATCATATCTTCTTTTTGAAGAAAACCAGTAGCAGAAATAAAAAATAGAAAATGCTAGTGAACTAAATTTAAAGCATGCAGGACCTTTTTCCAGCTTCAATAAAACATTATGGTGTGAATACATCTTTCTGAAAATATTGGATTTTTTTATGAGCGTTCATGTTTAACAGTAAGAGAAAAATAAGCAAACAAATGAATGACAATACATTTTGTGCATCTGTATATTTACTCTGATTTGTGTTTTAGGTGTGTCCCTGGGATAAAAAGGATGAGGCCAACCAAAAAAAGAAAGAATTTGCTGTAGCAAGCAGTGATCATTTGGCTCTTCTTCAAGCATATAAGGTAAACATCTTAACATGGACGAGATGGCAGTGATGATAAAACTGCTAATTTACCACTTATTATAGTAAGGCCTCTCACATTGTTTTTAAGCCAGCCATAGATGGGTCAAATCTTGTCCGGTTAAGCGGGAACAGGCCAAGATTCGATCCACCTGTGAGCAGGCTGGTTGTACCCAAGTCAAACCATCGATTTAATTTGGGTGCAACCATTCTGTCTAATTTTTTACATGCGATTACTGCCGGCAAAACACCATAGCACTGCCGGAGGGATTCCCCCATCAACACTGACTGTGTTGATGGGGGAATCAAGTGATATTCTATCCTTTTACCTGTGGTGGAAGGAAAGAAAATCAAATCACCCTATGGGCTGATTTGGAGATGCAACGAATGACAACCACAGGTTAGCTCTGCTTTTGCCCTAACCCATGTTTCTCACACATTATGGCATGTTCGTAAACACTGCACTAGAGCTGCAACTAACGATTATTTTGTCTGTCGACTAATCTAGCAATTATTTTTTCGATTAGTCATCGACTATAACGATTATTTTTATTTAATTTTTTTACTTAATCTTGTGTTTTTTTTTTTTTTTTTTGATTAGCTAATTAATCCTTTGGATAACTTTACAAAAAATGATGAGTACATAAAAAAAAGGTAAGATAAAAGAATATAACTACATACACACATTATATATATATATATATATATATATATATATATATATATATATATATATACACATTATATATGTATGTAGTTATATTATTTTATCTTACCTTTTTTTTATGTTCTGTTTTTCTTTTCTGTTCAGAAGTTCATGAATGTTTATAATTTATATTTTTTACAATGCTTTCTTTTTTTAGGGGGGGGGGGGGTGTTCAGTGTCCAGTGTGTTTTTTTTTTTATATAATTTTTTACAATTTTTTTATTTTTATTATTTATTGCAATTTTTTTTTTTTTATCAGCCCTGTTGGGGGGCTATGGTGAGATATCAGGGGTCTTAACAGACCTCTGACATCTCTCATTTGAGGCAGGGAAAGGGACTAGGGACACAGATTCCCCAGTCCCTTTCTCAGCAGCCTCAGTTGCACTGATAATGAATGGAGAGAAGACAACGGCTTCTCTTCATTCATTAACTGAGACATCGTAATCACAGAAGGTTACAATGTTTCAGTTATGTGAATGGACAGAGTCAGTGATCACTGACTCTGTCCATTCAGAAAACGAAGGAGCCGGGTTTACCGGCTCCTACCTCCGCTCTCCATCCTGAGATACCGAGGGGGACGGCAGAACGGAGGGGGAGAAGAGAGGGGGACAGATGCACGGAGAAGAGAGAGGGGGACAGCACCATGGAGGGGGACACGGAGAAGAGAGGGAGACACGGAGCAGCATGGAGGGGGACACGGAGAAGAGAGGGGGACAGATGCACGTAGGAGATAGGGAGACATGGAGGGGGACATGGAGAAGAGAGGGGGACACCGAGCAGCATGGATGGGGACTGGAGGAGGATAGAGGACAGTCAGCGGTGATCGTGTGTGGGAGAGAAGCACCGCGCTGAAAGCCACGGTGGGGGTGTATTGACCTGCAACGTGTGACGCATCGACGCCTTTCACGCACGTCAACGTATTTTCGTAGTAGACGTAATCGATTACGTTTACGCGTCGTGGCAGCTCTACACTGCACAAATGCCACCTCTAATAATTTTTTCACAAAGGGAAGTTAATGTTTTCAAAAATGTGTGCTGAATGTGTCTAAAACACTGTGGGTGCTTTTTTGGCACACTGCAGTTGAACTCATTAGAGGTGGCAGGTTGCAACAAAGCCTAAAAATTGTGGCATGCCCTAAAATTCTTGATGCGACACAAAGCAAGATGACGCTAACATTCTGGTGTATACGGTCACATCCACCTTACATTGGTTTCGTTAGGTAACACATTGGTAGGGGATACAGGCGTTAAAAACATAAACAAAATGCTTGTTTCTTAATCATACGTCACAGGACATGGTAACTTTATTATTCATGACTACTTGGGTTATGCTACCACCTACAGGCCCAAAAACAGCAGGCATCCACCCAGCACATCCTCAATTTTGTGCTGGTGTCCTTAGGTGATGGTTTTGCCCCTGAAGTTATCAAGTAGGCATCATTACAGGAAAACCTTGATAAAATAGGGGGTTAGGCAGTAACATGGCAAATGAAGATTACAATTGAGAAATGAATTGAAAAGGGCCTACATTCAACTGATGATGATAATCAATAATTCTACCCTTATACAAAACACTGGTTCTGGAATACGCAGTTCAGTTTTGGCCACTATTTAAAAGATATTGAAATAGAAAGAGTTCAGCAAAGGTCAACAGAATTAATAAGGGGGGGAAGGAGGACCTCGGTTTTGAAATCTTGTTTACATAGACTCCAGTTATTCACTGTGGACAAGAGGCACTTAAGAGGGGCTATGATTACAATGTACAAATATATCAAAGGTGTCTCCGGTAACTGTAATAAACTGTTTACTCTAGGCAGGGTGCCTGAAGAGTACACAAGACCACGATTTGAGGTTAGAAGAAAGATTGCTTAACCTTAGATCGCAGAATGGGTTATTTAGTATTAGAGCAGTAAAAATGTGGAAGGGCTCTTGGAATTAGAAAATAAATATTCACGCACACGAGTTGAACTGAATAGACCTTTGTCTTTTTCAACTTTAATGAACCTAAATTATGTAGTATCTCTGGAGATTTTATTCTGTGGGCATTTGCAATTGCAGTGCCTGTTTCATACCACCCTGCTGGGGAAAAAGGAAGGGCTTTATCCAGATTGATTGCCTATGGCCCAGAAGGATGGTACCCAAACCCCGCTGTGAGGATCAGTGACAGCCCGTGGAGAGAAGGAATCCCCGATGCCGCACATCCATGCGTGTGATTCCTTCTCTAATCTCTTTAGTGGTCATAGGAGCTAGGATAAGCTTCACTCCCTCGCCGGCACTTCTGCAGCAGCGGACACATATACTATCTACACCAGGGCTTAAAATTTCAAGTCTAGACCTACTAGCCAGGCAAAAACCTTACTCTCCACCAGTTGCCCCACCAAACCTTTCCCAGGTGCCTCCCCCAACCCCGCCCCCTTAAAGTCCCGCCCCCTTAAAGCTTATGAAATTACATTTTTCTTAAGAATAAAGAATCCAAAATATAAAAAAATGCAATTATAACATAGCTTTATTCAATTTAAACATAACAGCAATAGCTAATAGCTAGTTAATATCAGGGTCCCCAGAGAGCCCCCCTTTACATCAGTGTCCCCAGAAAGCACCCCCATACATCAGTGTCCCCAGAGAGCCCCCCATACATCAGTGTCCCCAGAGAGCCTCCCCTTACATATAATTAAGCAAACTCCCCTCCCCTGCAGCTCATCTCTGTATCCCCCCAATCCACAGCTCACCTCTGTATCCCCGTCCACCTCAGTACCCCTCAGTACCCCCTCACCCACGGCTCACCTCTATCCTTCCGTCCACCTCTGTACCTCCCATCCACATTTACCTCTGTACCCCCCATCCACATTTACCTCTGTACCCCCCATCCACATTCACCTCTGTACCCCCCTGTCCACCTCTGTACCCCCCGTCCACCTCTGTACCCCCCCGTCCACCTCTGTACCCCCCGTCCACATCTGTAGCCCCATCCACCTCTGTACCCCCATCCACATTTACCTTTGTAGCCCCCCATCCACCTCTGTACACCCCCCGTCCACCTCTGTACCCCCCCATCCACATTTACCTTTGTAGCCCCCCATCCACCCTTGTACCCCATCCACGTTCACCTCTGTACCACCATTTCTCTTCGAATCTCTCCACATTTTTTTCTCAATCTCACCAGTGATGACAGAACTTATTCATCACGGCGGACCCAGCGGTGCATCACAGTGCAGTCTCCGGCTATCAGACCCAGCACACAGCCACTACACTTCACTCGGCTGTGTGCTACACGGGTCTGTCAGGCGGGGGTGGGGAGGGAGGAACACAGAGCGCTGCTCTGCTTCATTCCCTGTCTCCGGTCCGCAGCTTCTGACAGAGGGAGAAGCGGGACGGGGCGGGCTCAAGCACATGAAGCCCGCAGCTGTCCCACTCTCCTGTTATAATGTAGGAGCGCGGCAGGGGGGCAATCGGCTGCTCTCGCTACCCCGGGAAAACTGCGGGCAACTCAGGGCTTAAGAGTAGCATGATGGCCCTGACTGCCCCCCCCCCTTCCTCCAGTAAATGGTCCCGCCCAGGGCATCCGCCCCTTCTGCCCATCCCTTGTACCGGCCCTGCTCGCACCCCCCCCTTCAAAGCCACTACCTGCTCGCCCCCCCCCTCCGTGACTGAAAGGAGACAGCGCCGCGGGTTTAACAGCAGCATCGCCCGGTGACAGAACAGACATGTTCTGTGACCACGCGATCTGTTGTTAAACCCGCGGCGGCGGCGCTGTCTCCTTTCAGTCACGGAGGGTGTGGGGGGGGGCGCCGGCCTGACACCCCCCAGTGTGTGGCACCTGAGCACTCGCCCAACGGCAATTTATGCTTGCATTTGGCGAGCGGGCGAGTGCATTTTTCAAGGCCTGATCTACACTGTTCCTCACTACATGAGCCTGAGCTCGTAGGAGCTTTCTCACTGGGGGGACTCACCAGTCCAGGCTGCATGGCCATCAGAGGGACACGACTTTGCCTAGGGGGATCACCATCATGAACTTGTAGCGTACCTAGCCAGCATCAGTACCATATACCAGGTACCCTGGGTAGCACTGCCCGCAGGGTCCGTGCTAACCGACACCCTTACAAGATCTAACCCACAGAAGTGACTAAGTGAGTTTGAACAGCACATAATACAGCATTTACTGACAGTTTTTAATGAATGTGAGTTTATTAACTTTAAATGGTTTATTCAGCAGTACCCTATGGAGGAGAAGTTCTCTAAAAAGAGGAATTCTCAGCAGTATTCCAGCTATTTCGCACCTGAACAAGACACTGCGGGTACTAATGGATGTCTCAAAGTGTGGGCAAAACATATGCTCTGGGGATCCTGTCACTAGATAATACCTGAAGGCTTTCCTGAGAGCCTCAAGCTTCTTGGGATGCCTTGGAAAATTCAATTAGGCAACTCTCTAGACTGGGCTTTATGTCTGTCCATTTGAGGAGAGTCCTATAGCTCAAATGCTGGTCTACTGGAATTCGCTCATGTCCCTGGAGAAGGGAGCAAAATCAATAGCTTAAAAGCTGGGCCCTTCGACTGCTGAAAAGCAGTCCTTTTGTCAGCCACAGGCCTCGGGTCCAAGCTAAAACATACCGCCCAGTTCCACAAATCCTTTTTCCAGTGAAGGGGCACCCTCGCTCTTACAGGTGGTGAGTGCTTATTGGCCTTCATGGCTGTATGAATTTGGAACATTGCACACAACTGGATCCATAATGTGGTGTCAAGATGTTCAAGCTGGAATTATGAATCTTTACCCCTCATGAAGAGTGAGTTTCTTTGCAGCACTGGAAAGAATTCTGTCTCAGAATGTATTTGCACCCACACTGGAAGGGGAGACGTTTCACGACTATGTTCCAAACCCAAACAAAGACTTGCGACCTGTTCTGGATCTCAAGAATACCAACAAATATACAGTGCATTTTTTTTTTTTTTAGGATAGAATTAACCCAGTCGGTAATTGCTGTATTTTAGACTAGGTACATCCCGACCTATCAGCCTCACCATCAGTTTGCGGTAGAGGATCGCCACTACCAGTTTGTAGTGTTGCTGTTCGGCCTGTCCTATGCTACCAGAGTGTTTACCACGGTGTTAGTTCCGATTATGGGGTTGTTAAGGACCATTCCCAACATTCTGTTCCAGAGGCCTATTGTGTCTCATTTCTCGGTAAAGGCTATTGTATAAGGGATCACACAGATTCTTACACCTGTCCAGTCTCTGGTGTCCCCATTGGAGCTTAATTTGGTTTTGTCTGTTTTTTAAATCATTTAAAGCTTTGTTTGAACCCATTCAGGCACTTTGGCACTTCTTATTCACACAGTGCTCTTTTTGATGACCATTACTTTGGCTCATAGGATCTTGGAGATGGCTGCACTCTCTTCTAAGGAGGTTTTTCTGGTCCTTCACCAAGTAGTGTTGAGGTCTTGGCCTTCTTTTTTGTTACCATCTTTTGTTCTTGGATGTGGATGTGGTTCACTCTGTGCAGGCATATCTGTCTATGGCTTTGTTTCTCTGATTCTCTGTCTGTTCTGCCTGAAGGACCTTGTAGGGTACAGGGTGCTTCCCAATACACTCTTTCCATTGATTCAGCGACTCATTTTTCAAACCTTTGGCATTAAAAACATTTCCCCTTTTCCAGTTAAGACCCATCCTGCAAGGAGTGTCGGGGTTCCTGGGTGATTCAGCAACAGGCTTCAGCGGTTTAAATTTCCAAGGCTGCCATCCAGTTTTCTGTTTACACATTTACTATTTACGTTTACTAGGTAGATATTTTCACCTTTGAAAATGCCAGTTTTGGGCGGAAGGTCCTGTAGGCAGCTCTGTAGTAGGATTTTTCGCTGTTCTGCTTTTGGATTTTGGGCTTGTTGCTCTGTTTGCCAGTCACTCTTGCTTAGTGCTTTGGGACATCCTAAGTGTCATGAATAAGAACAAATCCTGTGATGTACAATTAAGAATTTAGAATTTCTAGTTTACCTGCAAAATCCTTTTCTTAGAGTATATCACAGGACATCTCTATTCTCTTGTATAGTTTTCGCAATACTTGCTATAAACTGAGGCTAATCTGGGAGGGGTTATGCCTAGGCAGGGAAGCCTGCTGTCAGGATCAGCGGCTAAGGTGACCAGACACGTAGCTACACCAAGGAACCGAGACCAAACAAAGGATATATACAATTAAAGTGATATTTATTTACAGTGAACACACACAAATAAACATACACAGCAACCAGTGAAAGCATAAACCACTCCAGCAAACAAGAACATCTAATAAACCTAACTGCTATCTATATACAATATCTACAACTAAGGGACATAGGCAATAGGGATGCAAGGACCAGGGGACACGACTGGGTACAAGGGCATAGAACAAGGCATAGTGGTGCAGGACGGATCAGGACACAGGCAGGTTCAGAAAGGTATCAGGCGCAATCTGGTAGCAAGGAGGCAATCAGACAGGATAGTGACACACTGGGGGAAGGGAGGAGCAGCCTTAAGTATCCACCTGGCAGCTGGAGCCAGGTGTGGCTGATCAGAACCTGCAGACTTTTGGGAGACACCTGCTGGTGGACACTGGAACTGCAGCCATTGGCAAAGTGAACCTCAGTGCCCCAGCAGGTGAACTCAACCCTGACACCTGCCTTTCTTTTGGCCAGTATCCATTCACATGTAGGTGACAGCATAATCCGAGTAGTCATGAATAGAAAAAAACTGTGCGCCATGTGATGTACTTGAAATTGATTTTACAAGTAAACCAAAATTACTATTTTTGCTGCATCTGTAAGACCATGTAAAAGAGGCCTAATAAAAATGATAGGTGTAAAAAAAATGAATACAATGCATAAATTCCTACAGATTACTGATGTCACTGTCAAAGATTTAATAATGACATCCTAATCTAAGAGTAACTCCACTTTTTTGTGGGGGACAAAAACATTCCCCTCCCGGTGATCAATATATATTGCAAGGATTTTAACAGACAATTTTAACTCTTTTGTTATTCTGAAAAAATACCTGTTTTATCTGTGTCCATGTGCTAAGTAAATCTGTATCGGAGTGATTTTATAATTATCAATCAACTGCTGTGCTTGCAGGGCTCTAATGAGGAAAGTGGCAAGGTCTGCATCCCTTTAAATGTGATTTCCCTGGGGGGCGTGGCCCAAACAGGCATGTGAGCGGTCGCTTTGCACGGAGCTCCCGCACTGGAACTGCAGCCATTGGCAAAGTGAACCTCAGTGCCCCAGCAGGTGAACTCAACCCTGACAGATTCCCCCCTTTAAGGAGCGTTCTCCGGACGCTCCACAAGGCCCTACCACTGGGGTCTGCAAGCCGACCGAGTACCCCACTGCCAACGTCTTAGTGAGCAAAAACAAAAAAGTGTAGCGCTAAACTAAATGAGGACTGCACTTTGATCAAGTGCAGTATAAACAGTGATATGTGATTAAACAATCAACATGACATCTAACACAGATATGTGAAAATGTTCAGATAATCCACTGTGATGAAAATTAAATCAAACAATCCACCGTGATGAGAATTATATAACATTGAAAATCATCAAAAAAATACTGTCACATACATTACATACATTAAATGACAATATAATAAATGAATATTAAATGGTGAATGACAATCAAAATAATAGTGCTCCCAAAAAAACTTGACGTGAAGTGACCACCACCAATCGATTGTAGAAAAGGCTTACCGGAGAGAGTGGACCCCAAAAACATACGTTCAAAGGGTCAACCAGGCAAGGGTAAGCCACTGTGAACAGCAAATCCTCAGCAACAATTCAAACGGGAACCACAAGCTTCAATCCAGGATGGAAAAAAGTAATCGCTCCTGTCCGAATGTGCGATGAAACTTACGGGCAGTGTCCGATTGGGACCAGGTAGTGTTACCAGATGAGTTGCAAAAAAGTAAAGGAAAGAAAAGGCACATAGCGTGATACTGTATAAAAGGGTAATTTAATGTAGGTAGGAACACTTACATTTAAAAGAGTATAACAGCGCTTGTCAAATAGTCAAAAATGGCAACAGTAAGGTCTCCCGACGCGTTTCGCATCCTAATGCATCATCTGGGGTGATCCCCCACTGCTGCCCACCCTAAATATATAGATAATGTGACCCCCTGTTAGAGAGGCCATCCCCTGGGCGTTCCTGTGTTGATAAATCACTTCCTGGTTCAACCAAGATGGAAGCCCCCTATGTGTTCCAAGCCTCTATCTGGGACTCACTCCGTATATGTGATAACATGAAATCTGGAGGTGTACCAACATGGCCGCCCACCATGTGTGTCAAGCCTCTAATTGATTCAAGCAGGACTGGGCTATCTACTAAATGTTTAATCTAAATTAATAAACCTTTATTTGTATAAGGCAACAAGCCTGGTATAACCAGGCAGTGCCATTAATATGACAAAAAGCTCATCCAAGCCGCACAACGAGCGACCGCATTGCATTGCAGGCTTGTGTATCAAGCCTCGTTCTGGATCCATGCTGCGGATCTAGCCTCGCTCAGATTTTCCGGAAGTAATACAGTGTCGCTTGCGTGCCGCGCCTCGATCCGACGTGCGGGCGCGCACCAAGCCTCACTGTGAACTTACTGACATCGCACGTCCACAATTGACATTGGAGAGGATGGCGCAACGTCGCGGGCGCGCACCAAGCCTCACTATGAGGTTGCTGACATCGCGCATCCGCGAGTTTTATAATGGGACAGATGGCACAGCATGGTCTGTGACTGCATAGCGACACGCCCAAAAGAGAAAATATGTTAATAACGTGAATGCAATCACACGTGGTGCCTCGCCAGCCAATTAAAATCTGGACAGCAACATAATAGAAGTGTGTTGTATTCTGGAACGCAATGATAAATGCGTTCCAGCAATGGCTGACAGGAGGACTATAAACTATCTGATTAAATCAGTGTATAAAAAAATCTAATGACAGAATTTATACTATGCAAGTGGTTCCACCGAAAATTAAAATAAAAACATACAATTTAATGTAAAACCAAGAATAACTCGGCATAATAAAAATTAATTCTAAAACTAAAATGATAAAAATGGACGTGACCACAGTCCATAATATGATATTTAGAGATCTGTGAAATGAATCACACTCTCCTACAGAGCTTCAATATAATCCCTGTATTCCTATGTAGGCCATATTAATGTGCAGAAAGTGGTTGGCTTGGAATATAACTAAATAGGTGAGCGCCTCCCCATATATTAGCATTTACTCACGCCCAAGGGATGTACTCCCACAAAATACATAAAGCAACATTATATATTTCTATATGTACATGGCCTACTGGAAACATATCATTAGAAACATGAATGACAAAAATATATATAAAATAAGACTGATAAAATTATTGGTGAAGGAGAAAGATAAAATGAGTCCATGTCTACCTAGGATTTATTAATAAATGAATTAATGTCCCACTCGACATTCAAACCAGAAGGCGTGTGCGACTGTAACTCATAAATCCAGTATGTTTCAAGTTGCGATACACCCCTGGTTTTAGGGCTACCCCTCCAAGGGGAGACAAATTGATCGATTACCAGGAATTGAGTGCCAGCAGGGTTTCTATTGTGATGTGCCCTGTAGTGCCTCGGTACTGTGTGCTGTGTGTCACCACTGAGAATGAGGGCTATGTGCTCGCCAACCCGCACAGAAAAAGATCGTATAGTGCGGCCAACGTATTGCTTACCACACGGACAAGTTATAAGATAAACCACATATTTAGTGGCACATGTGTAAAAACGCTTGATGGAATACGTTTTACCCGTGATGGTGGAATTAAATTCCAAAGTCTTACTTCTCCCTGAAGTGTTAAATTTACACACAGAGCATTTCTTACAAGGGTGATAACCCACTAGTTGATAAAAAAAGGAGGGCCGCACTGGGGGATTGATAATATTAGGTGCGATTTTACTCTGAAGTGTAGGGACACCTCTAAACACCACTTTGGCTTGTTCCGGTAATACACTGTGTAGAACTCGATCATTCTTCAGTACTCCCCAATGTTTCGCTATGATGGCTCTAACTTGTTTATGTTGGGTGGAAAAGGATGTAAGCATTGCCCATTTAAAGTTAGAGCCATCATAGCGAAACATTGGGGAGTACTGAAGAATGATCGAGTTCTACACAGTGTATTACCGGAACAAGCCAAAGTGGTGTTTAGAGGTGTCCCTACACTTCAGAGTAAAATCGCACCTAATATTATCAATCCCCCGGTGCGGCCCTCCTTTTTTTATCAACTAGTGGGTTATCACCCTTGTAAGAAATGCTCTGTGTGTAAATTTAACACTTCAGGGAGAAGTAAGACTTTGGAATTTAATTCCACCATCACGGGTAAAACTTATTCCATCAAGCGTTTTTACACATGTGCCACTAAATATGTGGTTTATCTTATAACTTGTCCGTGTGGTAAGCAATACGTTGGCCGCACTATACGATCTTTTTCTGTGCGGGTTGGCGAGCACATAGCCCTCATTCTCAGTGGTGACACACAGCACACAGTACCGAGGCACTACAGGGCACATCACAATAGAAACCCTGCTGGCACTCAATTCCTGGTAATCGATCAATTTGTCTCCCCTTGGAGGGGTAGCCCTAAAACCAGGGGTGTATCGCAACTTGAAACATACTGGATTTATGAGTTACAGTCGCACACGCCTTCTGGTTTGAATGTCGAGTGGGACATTAATTCATTTATTAATAAATCCTAGGTAGACATGGACTCATTTTATCTTTCTCCTTCACCAATAATTTTATCAGTCTTATTTTATATATATTTTTGTCATTCATGTTTCTAATGATATGTTTCCAGTAGGCCATGTACATATAGAAATATATAATGTTGCTTTATGTATTTTGTGGGAGTACATCCCTTGGGCGTGAGTAAATGCTAATATATGGGGAGGCGCTCACCTATTTAGTTATATTCCAAGCCAACCACTTTCTGCACATTAATATGGCCTACATAGGAATACAGGGATTATATTGAAGCTCTGTAGGAGAGTGTGATTCATTTCACAGATCTCTAAATATCATATTATGGACTGTGGTCACGTCCATTTTTATCATTTTAGTTTTAGAATTAATTTTTATTATGCCGAGTTATTCTTGGTTTTACATTAAATTGTATGTTTTTATTTTAATTTTCGGTGGAACCACTTGCATAGTATAAATTCTGTCATTAGATTTTTTATATACTGATTTAATCAGATAGTTTATAGTCCTCCTGTCAGCCATTGCTGGAACGCATTTATCATTGCGTTCCAGAATACAACACACTTCTATTATGTTGCTGTCCAGATTTTAATTGGCTGGCGAGGCACCACGTGATTGCATTCACGTTATTAACATATTTTCTCTTTTGGGCGTGTCGCTATGCAGTCACAGACCATGCTGTGCCGTCTGTCCCATTATAAAACTCGCGGATGCGCGATGTCAGCAACCTCATAGTGAGGCTTGGTGCGCGCCCGCGACGTTGCGCCATCCTCTCCAATGTCAATTGTGGACGTGCGATGTCAGTAAGTTCACAGTGAGGCTTGGTGCGCGCCCGCACGTCGGATCGAGGCGCGGCACGCAAGCGACACTGTATTACTTCCGGAAAATCTGAGCGAGGCTAGATCCGCAGCATGGATCCAGAACGAGGCTTGATACACAAGCCTGCAATGCAATGCGGTCGCTCGTTGTGCGGCTTGGATGAGCTTTTTGTCATATTAATGGCACTGCCTGGTTATACCAGGCTTGTTGCCTTATACAAATAAAGGTTTATTAATTTGGATTAAACATTTAGTAGATAGCCCAGTCCTGCTTGAATCAATTAGAGGCTTGACACACATGGTGGGCGGCCATGTTGGTACACCTCCAGATTTCATGTTATCACATATACGGAGTGAGTCCCAGATAGAGGCTTGGAACACATAGGGGGCTTCCATTTTGGTTGAACCAGGAAGTGATTTATCAACACAGGAACGCCCAGGGGATGGCCTCTCTAACAGGGGGTCACATTATCTATATATTTAGGGTGGGCAGCAGTGGGGGATCACCCCAGATGATACATTAGAATGCGAAACGCGTCGGGAGACCTTACTGTTGCCATTTTTGACTATTTGACAAGCGCTGTTATACTCTTTTAAATGTAAGTGTTCCTACCTACATTAAATTACCCTTTTATACAGTATCACGCTATGTGCCTTTTCTTTCCTTTACTTTTTTGCAACTCATCTGGTAACACTACCTGGTCCCAATCGGACACTGTCCGTAAGTTTCATCGCACATTCGGACAGGAGCGATTACTTTTTTCCATCCTGGATTGAAGCTTGTGGTTCCCGTTTGAATTGTTGCTGAGGATTTGCTGTTCACAGTGGTTTACCCTTGCCTGGTTGACCCTTTGAACGTATGTTTTTGGGGTCCACTCTCTCCGGTAAGCCTTTTCTACAATCGATTGGTGGTGGTCACTTCACGTCAAGTTTTTTTGGGAGCACTATTATTTTGATTGTCATTCACCATTTAATATTCATTTATTATATTGTCATTTAATGTATGTAATGTATGTGACAGTATTTTTTTGATGATTTTCAATGTTATATAATTCTCATCACGGTGGATTGTTTGATTTAATTTTCATCACGGTGAATTATCTGAACATTTTCACATATCTGTGTTAGATGTCATGTTGATTGTTTAAACACATATCACTGTTTATACTGCACTTGATCAAAGTGCAGTCCTCATTTAGTTTAGCGCTACACTTTTTTGTTTTTGTTTGTTCTGACCATTTTCAACTGGTTGTGTGAGCTGCCATTCCACCAGGCGGCGCGGAATTTTTTTGTATTTGGTTTTTTAACGTCTTAGTGAGAACCCCACCGCCGGGGTCCCAAAACCGGCTGGGTTTTCTTCTGGTCAGACCCTCTGAGATGTACATTTGGTAGTCCCTCAAGACAGCAGGTACTCCAATGCTGATATTCCACAGGTTATCTGCAGCCTTAGCCCTGGGGTTATGTGACAGTGCCCGAACCCAGACACCGAAGTGTCTCATCGTAACTCTGTAGCTTGCCTGGTTTACAGGACTTGCTCTGCACCTCAAAAGCCACCTAGGTCTCTCTAAGGCACTGGTTACCCGACCCGGGTCCCCTAGTACACCCAGAGCTGTGGCAATTGCATCCAGATCATGGCAAGGCACAGATTGTACTCTGCCATTCTCCGGAAGCTTACCACCACCAGGGCCATGAGGGCAGATGCAGCTACCAGTTACCAAGGGCATGTCCGAACCGCCAGGCTTTGGCACCATAGGAGAAACACACTGCCAGAGGGACTCAATTGAGGCAACCGTCAAATGAATCTCAGGCCCAGCAGATGACCCATTAGCAGGTGGACACTCAGCCTTTGCATAACAATCCAACTGAGCAGCTGGCATAGAGTCAATAGAACCCGGCGGGGTGGTAAGGAGAAGAGATCTAAGATCAATGGTAGACATGTCATCGGACAGCAGACCCTCAGAGGCAGGCAGGTTGTTGGGCACAGGACATCCAGACGCAGGCTGGGAAGCAGGCAGAGGCACATCAGACTGGGCAGTGGCACAGGTATCGGCATAGTCCAACTGGGAAGCAGCCCTGGATATAGCACAGTCAGGCCGGGTGGCAGCCCCGGAATCAGCACAGTCCGGCCGGGCGGCAGCCCCGGAATCGGCACAGTCCAGAGGGTCGGCAGCCCCAGAATCGGCACAGTCCAGAGGGGCGGCGGGCACCAGATCAACAGGCTGGGCTACAGCCTGGGAACCAGAATAGACCAGCGGGGCAGCGGCAGCCCGGAAACCTACCACGGCAAGCTTGGCAACAGATGGCAGCATGTAGAAGGAATGTACACCATCGGCAAGCGGCAGCATGGAAGAGGAATGAACCCCATCAGCAGGCGGCATCAGCATGGATGAGGCATGGACCCCATCAGCAGGCGGCATCAGCATGGAGGAGGCATGGACCCCATCAGCAGGCGGCATCAGCATGGAGGAGGCATGGACATCATCAGCAGGCAGCGGCAACATGGAGGAGGCATGGACATCATCAGCAGGCAGCGGCAACATGGAGGAGGCATGGACATCAGCAGCAGGCAGCAACATGGAGGAGGCATGGGCATCATCAGCAGGCAGCAACATGGAGGGGGACTGGATTGCACCGGCAGAAGTCAGCATGGAAGAGGACTGGATCACATCGGCAGCAGTCGTCTGCATGGAGGAGGACTGGATCACATCGGCAGCAGTCGTCTGCATGGGAGAGGACTGGATCACATCGGCAGCAGTCGTCTGCATGGAGGAGGACTGGATCACATCAGCAGCAGTCGTCTGCATGGAGGAGGACTGGATCACATCAGCAGCAGTCGTCTGCATGGAGGAGGACTGGATCGCATCAGCAGCAGTCGGCAATATGGAGGAGGACTGGATTGCATCAGCAGCAGTCGGCAACATGGAGGAGGACTGGATTGCATCAGCATTCTGCATGGAGGAGGACTGGATCGCATCAGGCACTGGATCGGTGGGGACAGGATCAGCAGGCAACATGGATAGTGGCAGAGTTATAAGAGCAGGAGAAAACTTGTGTTTCCTCCTTTTTGGCTTAGATACTGGGGTCCTGTTGGTAGTTGCCTTGTGCTGACCAGAGTGTACTGCTGATGGAAAGGTAGTAACAGTACTGGGGGAAATAGAGGGAAGAGTAGCAGAAGTACTGGAAGAGGCCTGAAACGTTGCTATGGGCAACGGAACTGCAGGGGGAGTTTCCAATGGATTACATACAGAGGAAGTGTGGTTACTGGTGGCAGGGTACTGATCTACAGGAGGTAAGGAATGCTCAGTAGCAGCAGAGGTTGCTAAGGGTAACAGAGGAACAGATTATTGATCTTTAGCAGCAGATCTGATTGTATGTGACTCATCTTGCACTGGGGATATGATCTCTGACCAAGCTTGTAGCAGAGGTTGAACTGAAGTCAGTTTGTCTCTCCCTTGCTCACATTGCTCAATTAAACAGTGCACAGAAGCAATACAATCTAACAGCACCTGTTGTGAATAGGCTGAATACTGCTGGAAAAAAGAACCTGCACAATGTTTCAGCAACCATCCCAAAAATCCAGCTTGGTACATAGTAAATGAGGGAGTGAAAACATCATGGCCCTGAGAGGTAAACTGAAATAGCAGCTCTGAACAGACCTGAATCAAGGGTTGCACATTACTAAGAGTGAATCTCCCTTCGACAGTTAAGGTATGTGCAGTCAAAATGTTTCCCAACAGCTCCTCCTCAGTGAGATCCTGCCACAGTGAATGACACAAATTTTTATCCCCTACTGCAAGCTGCACACTGCAAATAACCTTTACTCTAAGCATTCTGACAAAGGCAAAAAAACTCAAGTAACTGGCTCTCAGTTCCCAAGTGTAGCAGATCTGGTCGTTAGTGGGCGTCACTATGATGTCAGGATCCGCGTCAAAGGTGACCAGACAAGTAGCTACACCAAGGAACCGAGACCAAATAAAGGATATATACAATTAAAGTGATATTTATTTACAGTGAACACACACAAATAAACATACACAGCAACCAGTGAAAGCATAAACCACTCCAGCAAACAAGAACAACTAATAAACCTAACTGCTATCTATATACAATATCTACAACTAAGGGACATAGGCAATAGGGATGCAAGGACCAGGGGACATGACTTGGTACAAGGGCATAGAACAAGGCATAGGGGTGCAGGACGGATCAGGACACAGGCAGGTTCAGAAAGGTATCAGGCGCAATCTGGTAGCAAGGAGGCAATCAGACAGGATAGTGATGCACTGGGGGAAGGGAGGAGCAGCCTTAAGTATCCACCTGGCAGCTGGAGCCAGGTGTGGCTGATCAGAACCTGCAGACTTTTGGGAGACACCTGCTGGTGGACACTGGAACTGCAGCCATTGGCAAAGTGAACCTCAGTGTCCCAGCAGGTGAACTCAACCCTGACACCTGCCTTTCTTTTGGCCAGTATCCATTCACATGTAGGTGACAGCATAATCCGAGTAGTCATGAATAGAAAAAAACTGTGCGCCATGTGATGTAATTGAAATTGATTTTACAAGTAAACCAAAATTACTATTTTTGCTGCATCTGTAAGACCATGTAAAAGAGGCCTAATAAAAATGATAGGTGTAAAAAAAATGAATACAATGCATAAATTCCTACAGATTACTGATGTCACTGTCAAAGATTTAATAATGACATCCTAATCTAAGAGTAACTCCACTTTTTTGTGGGGGACAAAAACATTCCCCTCCCGGTGATCAATATATATTGCAAGGATTTTAACAGACAATTTTAACTCTTTTGTTATTCTGAAAAAATACCTGTTTTATCTGTGTCCATGTGCTAAGTAAATCTGTATCGGAGTGATTTTATAATTATCAATCAACTGCTGTGCTTGCAGGGCTCTAATGAGGAAAGTGGCAAGGTCTGCATCCCTTTAAATGTGATTTCCCTGGGGGGCGTGGCCCAGACAGGCATGTGAGCGGTCGCTTTGCACGGAGCTCCCGCTAATGATCCTCATCTGATCCTTTTCCCGCAATCCTTCTTCACCGACACTCGGTTCGGAGGCACAAGCTCTCCTCTCTGCACACAGTGATCGGAGGCTTAGCGTTTCTCAGAGACCCGGATGACCCGCAAAGGGGAGAAAGCAGCTGCAGCAGCGGCGGCCATGGAAAACCAAGATGGCGCCGGTTCCTCTCAGTCACAGCGCGCGGCACGGGGACCGGACAAACTGCATGAGTCTGGCGGTAAGACTTCCAATACCCCTAAACAACTGGGGAAAGAGCAGCCCAGAGACATGTTGTACTATGCCCAAAAGTTACAGGGCCACAGCTGCTCTCTCCCCCCGCAGCCACAGGTGCAGGCACAGGCCCTGGAGCAAAATGGCGTCCCTGCACTGGACGATACGCTGCCACTAGATATCTCCTCTGACCAGATATCTGATGTATTGGATGAGGAGCAGGAAGACACTCTGCATCCTACGCTGAGTGAAATCCTGCGTGATGTGCAGCGCTGCACTACATCTGTGACGGCTTCTGTGGATGGCCTGAAGGTGCAGTTTGGGGAGCTTACAGAGACAGTATCTCTCATAAGGCATGATCTCCAGAAGATTAGGGAGAGAACCACGGCTGTGGAGGGGAGGCTCAGTGAGGTGGAGGACCAGCTGCCACCCCTTACTAGAGATACCAGACATGCATTACAGCAATCAGCGCAGGCGAACGCAAAAACTGACGACATCGAGAACCGCCTAAGGAGAAACAACGTCCGCATTGTGGGGCTCCCTGAGAGGGTGGAGGGCAGGGACCCCACGGCCTTTACAGAAATGTGGCTCCAGGAAATATTTGGCAAGGAGGCGTTTACCGCGCTGTTCGCGGTGGAGAGGGCCCACCGTACTCCGCCTAGGCCCCTTCCCCCGGGTAGTCCACCCAGATCCATGCTGGCCAGGTTGTTAAATTACAAAGATAGAGAGATCATACTGAGACTGGCCAGGGAAAAGGGAGCGGTACATTATAATGGAGCTAGGATATCATTCTACCCGGACTTCTCAGCGGAAGTACAACGCAAGAGAGCCAAATTTGCTGAGGTGAAGAAACGCATGCAGAGGATCCAACTCACCTATGCAATGCTGTACCCTGCCAAGCTACGAATCACAGTTAGAGGACAAGCCACCTTTTTTGAAAATGCAGCGGAAGCAGCAGAAGCAGCAGAATGGCTGGACCACAATGAACAAGACCTGAGGAGACGCCAAGATGGGGACAGAGGTGATTGAGACTCTGGTCCTCTTCACGCGTGGTCGGTAGAGTACCTGCTGACGAGTTAAGTCTACTACTTGCATATCGGGAAATTACAACCCTTTGTATTATTAGCGTTTGTTAACGAGCTCTGAAAGGGAAAAAGTTTTACTTCACTGGATACTGAACTGAGGTGTGGGTTACCTGCCCGTTATGACTCTATTGAGTTTGCAGAGTCCCAGTTGAAGGGACGTGTTCCTCGGGGCCATTTTGGCACAAATTTTTCTGTTTTCCTTCTTTTTTTGCTCACATTGCATTACTTGCTGGACCCTTCCTTTTTGCTCCCTCGCGGACATTGTTTATGGCTATACCAAAGTGTGGTGGCCCACCCCCTGACCGATACCTGTGCTAGGATCGTGCGGGCTTCTCTTCCCTACTGGCCCGGGACTCTGACACAGTGGCCATTGGCCTCTGGCAGCGTACCTCTCTTTCACTCATCATGGCCACCACCCCGGTTGTGACCTGGAACGTTCGCGGAGTCAGTGATCTGTTGAAACGCACCATGATTAACTCATGCTTGAAAAAGTTCCTCCCAGCCATTGTGGGCCTCCAGGAGACCCACCTCACGAAGGACACTGTTGGCTGCCTGGGGTTTTCCTGGGTGGGCAAGGTCTACCACTCCACTCACACCGCGTATTCGAGGGGGGTGAGTGTGCTGGTACATAAATCCTTGGATTACCAGGAAATGGATGTGGCAGTAGACTCACTCGGGAGATATGTATTTGTGTACTGTAAAATATTTACTGTGACGATAATACTGGCTTGTGTATATATACCCTCTCCCTTTTCTAGGGAGGTTTTGCAACTTCTTCTGTCTTACTTGGTAGATAAACCTGATGTTCCTGTTATGATCGTGGGGGATTTCAATGGGTGCCTGGACCCTAGAATGGATAGACATCCGCCAGCCCACCCTCCACTGGTAGGGGGCACTGTTTTGAGCCGCCTGTTGGTGGAGGTGGGCTGGATTGATATATGGAGAGCTAGATACCCGACAACCAAGCAATTTTCATGTTTCTCTAAAACGCATGGGTCACTATCCCGCATAGACCTCTGTGTGGGATCCCCGCAGGTTTTACCCTTGGTACCCAAGATAGAATACTTCCCTAGAGGGGTGTCAGACCATTCTCCCCTAGTTGCATATCTTGTCACCAGTCCCGCCTCCTCCCTACCTAGGGCTCCTTGGAAGATGAACGCCTTTTGGCTAAAGCTCTTTACATCTCATGAGAGGGTGGAACGCCAGATAGAGCAGTATTTTGTAGACAACCGACTCTGTGCTGACCTGGCGGTGGGTTGGGATGCTTTTAAAGCCTGCATGCGGGGTACGTTTATAGCTGAAATCACTGCCATCAAACATAATTCATCTGCACTTCTGGAGCAGGTTGGGGACCAGGTGAGACAATTAGAACTAGCGTTCATAGTTGATTCGACGGATTCTGCGAGGGAGGCCTGGACCTCGGCCCAGGACTCTTTGGACCGGTTGAGAGCCTCCGCCGCAGAAAAGAAGCGGTTTTTCACCAATCGGGCATATTATGAAGAGGGGGAGAAGACTGGATGGCTTTTGCCCAGAATTGCCAGGTCACAGCAGACGTCTCCTGCCATTGGAGCGATCCGTGGATCTTGGGGTCGGCTAGTGAATGACCCTGAGCAAATTATAGCAGAATTAGCCACTTTCTATGCTGAACTATACAAACCCTGTGATGACTACACGGATGAGGAGTTGGAACAATATATGGGTACTGTGGCCCTTCCGTCTCTGGGCGGGTCAGCCCGCGCGGAGCTGGAGGCTCCACTCACGCTTGAAGAGCTACAGGAGGCGGTTGCCTCCTTCCCCACGTGTAAAGCTCTGGGGGATGATGGGATCCCCATGGAGGTATATGTCCAATATGGCGAGGTGCTGCTGCCTAGATTGCTCGCAGTTTTCAACTTCTCATTTAAGTCCGGGATGCTACCCCCTTCCATGACTAGGGCTAATATTATCCTATTGTTAAAAGCAGGGAAGGATCCTCTGGATCCCGGTTCGTATAGGCCCATTTCACTACTGCAGTGTGATGTAAAGATCTTGGCTAAGGTGCTGGCTGTGAGGGTTAACAGGATAATTTTGTCCATCATACATCCGGATCAGGCGGGGTCCATGCCTCGCAGTTCCACCGCGACTAACCTTAGGCGTCTATACTTGAACATGCAGACCCCTTCGGACTCCGTCGGCCACAGGGCACTGTTGTCTCTTGACACCAATAAGGCATTCGACAGTGTTGGCTGGCGGTATCTGTGGGCTGTGCTGGCCAAGTTTGGTTTCGGAACCCGGTTCCAGAGGTGGGTGAGACTGCTGTACGACACGCCTCAGGCGGCCATACGTATGTCGGACAGGATGTCGCATGCCTTCACATTGGGTAGGGGGACCAGACAGGGCTGTCCCCTGTCCCCCCTGCTTTTTGCTCTGGCTATTGAGCCCCTGGCGGCGCAGGTTAGGAACTGCCCAATGGTTAGGAGCTTCCGTTATGGTGACATGCATGAGAAAATCATGCTGTACGCCGATGACATGCTCCTCTTCCTGGAGGATGTGGATGACTCATTGACTCAGGTTATGTCCATTATTAGAGTTCGGCCGGTTCTCGGGCCTCACGATTAACTGGTCTAAGTCTGCTCTGATGTTCCTGGATGAGCCCCCCGGGCATATTGGGAGGCCCCCATGCTCGGTCCCCATAGTGGACTCCTTTAAATATCTGGGTGTGTACGTTTCCCCTAAGGTGACGGACTTCTGTCAACTAAATATATATCCCCTATTGACTAGGTTTAGAGATAAAATACAGACATGGAATAGGCTGAAAATGTCCCTAGCCGGCAAGACAAACCTCATTAAGATGATGCTAATGCCCCAACTGCTGTACCTGCTCCACAACACTCCCGTAGTTATCACACTTAAAATATTTAGAGTTGTCAATTCCCTATTTAGGCAACTGCTGTGGCACACCAAACCCCCCAGGATTAAACTAGAGCAACTACAGCGTCCAAAGGAGGGGGGGCTTGCCCTGCCCAACCCTTGGATATATTACTTGGCGGCACAGCTGCAGCACCTGATTGGTGATATGGGCCCCTCTCCTACGGGTCCCTCGGCCCGACTTCTGCTTCTTGGTTCGGGATCCGGCTCAATCCCAGAAGGGCTGGAAGCCCAACGGTTTCATAAACCCATTAGACGCATGCCCACTTATTCGCTGCTACAGAAGGTGTGGAATAAGGCCAAACAACTCCAGAAGGTCACGGGTTCACTGTGTACAGCCCGCTGTGGGAGAACAACACATATAGTGAATTGGCCAAGATTGAGCAGGGACCTAGATGGCGCTCCATGGGTATAACTCACCTAAGACATGTCTTTCATAATGGGGCCTTGCTTCCTTTCAGCACACTTCAGTCCAGATTTGCGCTTCCATCTAACATGTTATTTTATTATCTGCAACTGCAACATGCGGTTGGAGCTCAGGGAGATGCAATGGAGTGGGTTCAGTCCCCCACTCCAGTTTTCCATATATTACAGGATGCTTCGGAGACTAAGGGTTTCATCTCCCAGTGCTATAATATGATGTCATCATTCCTAGATGGGCACCCCATGAGGGTAGCAAGTCAGTGGGAAGAGGATGTTGGGCCCATCGAAGGGGAGATGTGGGAGGAGGCGCTGCAGGTGGTTAATACTTGTTCGCTAAATGTGTCACAGAAAGTATCTCAGCTGTACATTTTATTGAGAGTGCATTATACCCCTGTGAAGCTCTTCAAAATGGGCAGGAGGCCTGATCCGCTATGTGGTAGGTGTGGGACGATGCCTGGGGATCTGATTCACCTGCTCTGGCGTTGCCCCAAACTCCACAGATACTGGACGAAGGTCATGGATACACTAAACTCAGTGTTCCGGGCCAACGTCCCTCTAGACCCACTACACTGCCTGCTTGGGGTTCTGGAGGGGGTGATACCGGAGGAGATGACTCGAATGGCATTCACCAGGGCATTGTTCCAGGCTAGGAAAACCATCCTCTTACACTGGAAATCAGACACACCGCCCACGGCCAAATTGTGGATACAGCAGATGGGTAGAATGCTCATTATGGAAAAGTACATTTATCAGCACAGAGGCAATCCTGAAAAATTTGAAAAAATATGGGATTTATGGCTCACTGTACCTGGTTTAAGCCCCTTGGAACTAGTACGGATGAGGATGTTAGGGGGGACGTAGACATGGACATTGTGGTGGGGATCCAATGGTTAGACCTCTATACAAAAGTTCGGACAGGGGGGGGTCGGAGGGGAGGGGGGAGGTCAGGCCAGGGGGGTGAGTGGTGTGCACCCTATGCAGGACGAGACTATGAGCGAAATGTGTACCTCTTGTAGTATTTGATGTATTCGAGAAATATCGGGGTATCTTCATACTGCCTGAAATACATGTAAAGTACTGCATAATTTTTTTTATTTTTTTTGTATATTTGTTTTGTGAGCAATAAAAACCTTTTTGAGAAAAAAAAAATGTGATTTCCCTTTGGGAGTATCTTAAAGGGGATGCCCAAAATCTGACTTGTTTCTTAGAGCAGGCTTCTGGGAAAATAAATAAGCCAATCACATAAGCAGGGAGTTATATTTCGGGGGGGGGGGTGAGGCATTCTGAACACTGTATATAGAACGCCTCCAGGTTGCCATATTGCATTGCATTTTATAAAAACTTAGAGCACTGCAGATTGAAAAGGAACATTCATAACATTCATTTGCAATATAACTTGTGCTGCAATTGTATAATATATATATTGATAGATAGATACAGTGGGTCAAAAAAGTATTTAGTCAGCCACCAATTGTGCAAGTTCTCCCACTTAAAAAGATGAGAGAGGCCTGTAATTTTCATCATAGGTATACATCAACTATGAGAGACAAAACGTGGAAACAAATCCAGACAATCACATTGTCTGATTTGGAAAGAATTTATTTGCAAATTATGGTGGAAAATTTGTATTTGGTCACTTACAAACAAGCAAGATTTCTGGCTCTCACAGATCTGTATCTTCTTCTTTATTTAGAGCCCATTCACACAGGGACGACTTTGGACCCGACTTCAAGTCGCCCCAAGTCGCGCTGCATGAGAAAATCAATGTAAGTGAATGGAGCCGTCTTAATGTACACTACTGCAGTCGCTCCGACTTCAGAAAAGTTTCCTGTACTACTTCAATCCGACTTCTAGGCGACTTGTAGGCAACTTGTACCCATTGATTTCAATGGAAGTCGCCTCAGACGTTGGATCACTGTCTTAACAGAAGCAACAATACAGGAAGAGAACATACATTTCTCAGGCAAACTCCTTCCTCCCCCCACCCTCCCACAGAGCTGATTCTTGTTTGATCGGCCACTGGAAAGCCTCCTGTCCTGGAGGCAACTTGAAGTTGCCTTGTAAGTTGCCTCATGTCGCGCTGCTCAAGTCGTGTCCAAGTTGCCTCCCAAAGTCGCGCTGGAAGTCGTGTTGCCCCTGTGTGAATGGAGTCTAAAGAGGCTCCTCTGTCCTCCACTCATTACCTGTATTAATGGCACCTGTTTGAACTTGTTATCAGTATAAAAGACACCTGTCCACAACCTCAAACAGTCACACTCCAAACTCCACTATGGTGAAGACCAAAGAGCTGTCGAAGGACACCAGAAACAAAATTGTAGACTTGCACCAGGCTGGGAACACTGAATCTGCAATAGGCAAGCAGCTTGGTGTGAAGAAATCAACTGTGGGAAAAAAAATGAAAGACATACAAGACAACTGATAATCTCCCTCGATCTGGGGCTCCACGCAAGATCTCACCCCGTGGGGTCAAAATTATCACAAGAACGGTGAGCAAAAATCCCAGAACCACACGGGGGGACCTAGTGAATGACCTGCAGAGAGCTGGGACCAACGTAACAAAGGCTACCATCAGTAACGCACTACGCCACCAGGGACTCGGATCCTGCAGTGCCAGACGTGTCCCCCTGCTTAAGCCAGTACATGTCCGGGCCCGTCTGAGGTTTGCTAGAGAGCATTTGGATGATCCAGAAGAGGATTGGGAGAATGTCATATGGTCAGATGAAACCAAAGTAGAACGGTTTGGTAGAAACACAACTCGTCATGTTTGGAGGAGAGAGAATGCGGAGTTGCAACCAAAGAACACCATACCTACTGTGAAGAATGGGGGGTGGCAACATCATGCTTTGGGGCTGTTTCTCTGCAAAGGGAACAGGACAACTGATCCGTGTTCATGAAAGAATGAATGGGGCCATGTATTGTGAGATTTTGAGTGCAAACCTCCTCCCATCAGCAAGGGCATTGAAGATGAAACGTGGCTGGGTCTTTCAGCATGACAATGATCCCAAATACACCGCCCGGGCAACGAAGGAGTGACTTCGTAAGAAGTATTTCAAGGTCCTGGAGTGGCCTAGCCAGTCTCCAGATCTCAACCCCATAGAAAACCTTTGAAGGGAGTTAAAAGTCCATGTTGCCCAGCAACAGCCCCAAAACCTCACTGCTCTAGAGGAGATCTGCATGGAGGAATGGGCCAACATACCAGCAACAGTGTGTGACAACCTTGTGAAGACTTAAAGAAAACGTTTGACCTCTGTTATATATCCTTTTCTGATATTGACCAAATACTTATTTTCCACCATAATTTGCAAATACATTTTTTCCAAATCAGACAAAGTGATTGTCTGGATTTGTTTCCACATTTTGTCTCTCATAGTTGAGGTATACCTATGATTACAATTACAGGCCTCTCTCCTCTTTTTAAGTGGGAGAACTTGCACAATTGGTGGCTGACTAAATACTTTTTTGACCCACTGTAGATAGATATAGATATGCTATTTTTCCCTACAAAAGTGGAGTTACCCTCTAAATATAAGTATTGGAAGCATTTATGTACACTCATCAGGAAAGTGACTGCTCCATTGTTGTTAAAAGGTCATTTTTAATGAAAATATGGTTTCCATATGTGTAGGGCTGGAGTAATGTCATGAAGGAACATCCACGTGCCGGTTTCCAGTATTGCCGGGACAATTTTCTGTCATCGAGGGTGATGCAGGTAGGTTGTTGCTGCTATTAATAGTGTGCGTGTGTGTGTGTGTGTGTGTGAGTGTGTGTGTATATATATATCTATCTATCTATCTATCTATCTATCTATCTATCTATCCATACACACACATTTATATGCCTGTGCTACAAATCCTGAATTTTAAACAATATACAAATTCACAAGTTGACAGAATCATTTTGTGTGTTGGCATATTATTAATAATCATTGAAATGCTTTATTGAAAAAGGCCTGCAGCACTTGCAGTCATTTAACTCTAGTGATATCAGCTACCAGTTCACAGTTCCTTGAGGGCTTAGGAAAGTGACCTGGAGCGCTGCAATTCCTTGTGTTTTTTAACGTTTATTTACTTGAATAATTATTTCACTGGTTGAAATAGATGGACCTAATATCTTTTTTCAGCATAACTATGTAATAGTTTATTCCACAAAGGGTCTCCAAAGTGTATTAGAGAGAAAGTTAACTGTATTTTAGTGTACACATAGATATTTGTACGGTAACCTAGTAATTTTTCCTGTGTTGGTAGGGTAGATTAGACACTTTATTTACACTCAATATGCAGCGCTATATTTTTCAAATCTCCCAAATTTCATACATCAAACCATACATAAATAAAATGAACCAATATATACAATATGTGCTCAATACCAAGTGCCTAGTGCTCTATATTTATATTGTGTGACACCTACTCATGCATTAACTCATTAAATACTTCTACAATACACAAAATCATAAACCATGTAATATTTGATAAAGTGTCCACAGCATATTCATAAGATTATTAAAGTCTTTACCAAGTAACTATTGACCTGTTCGTTTAACTTCTATAGTTGGAAATATACTGGAGAGTTTAAAGTGGTTGTAAAGGCAGAAGGTTTTTTTATCGTAATGCATTTTATGCATTAAGATAAAAAGCCTTCTATGTGCAGCAGCCCAGCCCCCCAATGCTTTTCTGAGCCCCATCTCCATCCAGCGATGTCCACGAATGCCTCGGCCGCCAGGCACTCTCCCTCCTGATTGGCTAAAACACAGCAGAGGTGCCATTGGCACCTGCTGCTGTCAATCAAACTCGGCCAATCAGGAGAGAGAGGGGAGGGGCCGAACCGCAGCTCCGTGTCTGAATGGAAATCCCCGGAGCTGCAGCTTGGCTCGGATGCCCCCACAGCAAGCTGCATGAGGGAGGGGTCAGAAGCTCCAGCTAGGGACCTGAGAAGAGGAGGATCCAGGCTGCCCTGTGCAAAACCACTGCACAGAGCAGGTAAGTATAACATGTTTGTTATTTTAATAGAAAAAAAATAAAAACAAGACTTTACAATCACTTTAAGTCCACATAGATGAGTTTTTGATAAAAGAAAACATTTTAAGCAATAGCCAGCATGGATTCATGAAAGACAGAAGTTGGCAGACAAATCTGATTTCTTTTTATGAGGAGGTGATCAAAATCCTAGACAAAGGAGTGGCTGTGGACTTAGTATATTGGATTTTGCAAAAGCGTTTGACACCTATTTGCACACATGGCTAATGTGTAAGGTAAAGTCTACAGGCTTGGAAAAATCAGTTTGTAAATGGATAGAAAACTGGCTAAAAGACCGTATTCACAGAATAGTGGTTAATGATTCGAAAAAAGGGGAAAGGAGGAGACTCCCAATGGCTTATATGCAGCTAAAAAGATTGTAAACTCATAAAGAAAATAGTTTTTTTAAATTAATTTATTAATAAATATCAAAAAATTGTTGTACTTAAAGTGGTTGTAAACCCACTTTTATTTTTTTATTTTTTTGGCCCACCTGCAAGAGAAAGGCATAATGAGCTATTATAACTAGCATAATAGCTCATTATGTTCCACTTACCTTAGATCGGGGCCCCCGAAGCCGTCCTGGTCCCTCTGTCCAGCCGCAGACATCACTGTGGCGATAGCCGGAATGTTACTTCCGGGTATCGCCGCACCAGCCAATCACAGCGCCGCTCCGGCGCTGTGATTGGCCGGAGCGGCGAAGACGTCACTCTGCGCATGCGCGCGGGAGGCATCCCACTCGGCTACGCCCAGCGATTGCTGGGAAGTAGCCGAGTATGTGAATGGGATTAACCCCATAAATGCGCCGTTGTCTACGGTGCACATGCGCCGTAGACAGCGGCGCTTGTCATTTCAGTAAATATCTCCTAAACCGTGTAGGTTTAGGAGATATTTCTTGCACCTGCAGGTAAGCCTTAATCTAGGCTTAGCTGTAGGTGCAAGTTGAAAAAGTGGGTTTACAACCACTTTAACAGGATGAAGAAAATGGATCCAATACATGCAAGGACAACATTAAAAGCTCTGGTGTGCAGTTAATATATGATGTTCACATATATACATATCTATATCTCACAATGACCGTATGTAGTTAACCATTTGGTTGCCACATGCGGATCCTCAATGTCAGGGCTGGGCTCAGCCCTTCCTTCTCTGTGCTGGCAGCTCAGCTGTCAGCTAATTGCCAGCTCCCATCTCTCCACAGTGATCCACCTGTTGATGATCCTACTCTTTGCCTTCGCCTGTGTTAACATCACAAGAGACTTTCTCCTGCATTCCAGTTGAAGACCTGCTTGTCTGACGTTCCCTCTGGCTACAGATCCTGCTTGCTGTGCTACTACCTTTATCGCTGGCTCTTGGACATTGGCTTGGCCGACTGCCCAATCCGGCGTCTCGTACCTGGTAGGTGTCTGATATGATGAGGTCAGCCTCTCTTGTATCTCTAGCCCTAGCCCCACTGGAAGTGGAACAGATGGTGGCTCGGGTCAGGAGGAACACGAGTGCCTGTAGGTGTTGCTTGCAGAACTAGCAGAAGGAGACGTGGTTAGGAGACATACGAAGAAGAAACAGGATATGTGGACAGCCGCACTCCGAGAACCATCAAGGTTGCCTTTATTTAGGTAAAACACACATAAGGCACTGCAAGTCACAGCAAAATAAACAGACACAGCAGACGCGTTTCGCACTAAGGTCTAGTGCTTAGTCATTGAGCAATGACTAAGCACTAGACCTTAGTGCGAAACGCGTCTGCTGTGTCTGTTTATTTTGCTGTGACTTGCAGTGCCTTATGTGTGTTTTACCTAAATAAAGGCAACCTTGATGGTTCTCGGAGTGCGGCTGTCCACATATCCTGTTTCTTCTTCGCATCAATTGCATTGCCGGCACCCGTGGTCCCTGGGAAGACACTGATTGTCCACTTGTACTCACCTGGAGCGGTGATCTCTTTCTTTCTGGTTAGGAGACATAGGCAGGTCAGCAGGCACAGAGCTCAGGAACACTCGGAGGATCAGCTGATGTTAAGGGAAAACTCCAAACCACTTGCAGGTTCTGGATAAGTAGCTTGCTGGAACAGAGGTCAGAGGAATAGCCGGGTTCGGTAACAGGCGGGCAGCAAGGTACAAAGGAATCAGCAGGAGCAGGGTTAATGGTAGCCGGGATCAGGAGCCAGTAATCAGAGACGTTTTCAGAGTCCAAAGGCAGCGTCAGGGAAAGCCAAGCAATGGGTATCAAGCAAACAAACAGGAACCAGGAAATCAGGACACAGCTGAAGACCAGTCAGCACTGTTTGAGAGTCAGAGCTTTCTTTAAATAGGCAGACTGGCGCCAAGAGAGATTAGGGACGTGCTCCTGCGTGTGCGCGATGTCCGTCGCGCACGCGTGTGCACCGTGTGTCCGTTGCGCATTAGCAATCTGGAAGGGCTGCTGCGGCCCGTGAGTGCGCACGCCAGTGTTCCGGGAAGCATGCCGAATGCGCGCATGCGCAAGGGTGTTCCTAGTAGTTCTCTTACATCCGGTTACTGAACTCTGGCTATGTTTTGACTACGCTTTCTCTGTTTACCTTTTTATTTTTATTATTAAACAAGTGTGATTTAGCTGTACTTCTGTCTCGGTCTGATTCATGGTTTCTGACAGTAGATGCAGCCAATCCACTTTTTAATAATATTTTTTCCAGATTGGATGACCTGGATCACTGCATGGATCAATTTGCCACAGCGATACAGACGCTCCTGAGTCACACGGCTCGTCTAGAGTCTCCCGCGGTGGCCGCTACGGTAGTCTCTGTGCAGGCACCCGCCTCGAGTATTTCCTCTTTAAGAGGTATGTCTGGTTCCCCAACGATTTTGGGGCGATCCAGTTCAGTGCAGAGGGTTTCTCAACCAGGTTGAGATATACTTTGAGATGCTGCCCCAGGCGTTTCCCACAGACAGAAGCAAAGTGGGTTTCGTGATATCTTTGCTTTCTGACAAAGCCTTGGCCTGGGAAAACCCTCTTTGGGAGACGCAAAAACCCGTGGTCCTGAGTTACCCAGAATTTGTGGCTTCCTTCAAAAGGGTATTTGACGTTCTCGCACGCTCCGCTTCTGCTGACAAGTGACTCATGTCCATCAGAGTACGAGGACGGTTGCTGATTACGCCATTGAATTCCGTACTCTGGCAGCAGAGGTTGCTTGGAACAATAAGGCCCTCGTGGCTGCTTTTTCTCATGGTCTCTCGGATAACATCAAGAATGAGATAGCAGCCCGAGATATACCCACTGAGCTGGAGAAGTTGATCACATTTGCCATCCTCATTGACTCAGAGAGAGACTCTCTCAAGCAGCGCTTGCGGAAGCCTCCTGTATATTTGTCTCTGAGCTTTGCAATCCCACCCTTGCCTCCCTCACCTCCCATGCCTCCTGGTACCGAGACGGTCTGTGAAGTTGAACCCATGTGCTTGGGCTTCACGCGTCTCTCTGCGGACGAGAGAGCCCTTGGGAGGAGGGAGAGATTGTGCCTTTATTGTGGCCAGGCTGGTCACTTTTTGAAGTCTTGTCCTACCCGTCCAGGGAAAGCCCGAAGCTTGAGGTCCTGTCATGGACAGACGTTAGGTGGCGTTGTTTCGTCTCCAGTATCCCAAAAGGATAAGCCCCTGGTTTCGGTTACCCTGTCGTGGGCTGAGTAGTCCGTCGAGATACAGGCTCTAATCGACTCCTGGGCTGCAGGCCTGTTCATTGATGCTGCCTTTGTATCGAAGAACTCGATTCCGCTGCAGCTGCGTGACACTCCACTTGCCATTGAGGCTCTTGACGGGAGACCTCTACAACCTGCCCGTGTGACTCATGAGACTGTTCTGTTGTCCATGGCCGTAGGGGCTCTTCACCATGAGATAATCCAGTTCCAAGTTATTTCCTCACCTGGTTATTGGTTATCCTTGGTTACAGAGGCACAACCCCTCTTTTGATTGGCTCCGTGCTGAGGGTCTGTCCTGGTCTCCACAATGCAGTAAGAGATGCTTCCAGAAGGTAGCCAAGGTCCTGTGCACCTCTTCACTCTCCTCCCTGCCGGAGGGGTACAACAATTTTAGCGATGACAAAGGTCAAGCCGGTACTTTGCCTCCACACCAGTCGTATGATTGCGCAATTGACCTTCAACCAACCTGGTGCCATACCCCCTCGTGCCCGGGTTTACCCCTTGTCAGTCTTGGAGGATAAGGCCATGGAGGAGTATGTTGCAGACGCACTCTCTCGAGGTTTCATCCGCAAATCCTCGTCTCTTGCTGGTTTCTTTTTTGTGAAGAAGAAGAGTGGTGAACTGAGACATTGCATTGACTATAGGGGTCTCAATCGTCTCACCATTAAGAATGTCTATCCAATTCCGTTGATTACGGAATTATTTGACCGCCTCAAGGGAGCAACAGTTTTCACAATGCTTGATTTGAGAGGGGCATACAATCTTGTGAGGATTAAGGAGGGCGACGAGTAGAAAACTGCCTTTAATACCAGAACAGGTCATTATGAATATCTCGTAATGCCTTTTGGCCTCTGTAATGCTCCGGCAGTTTTCAAGGAGTTTATTAACGATGTCCTCCGAGATTTGTTGCAGTTATGTGTGGTGGTCTATCTCGATAATATACTCATATTTTCCAAGTCCCTAGAGAGCCGCCACACAGATGTCTGTCGAGTGCTACTAAAACTAAGAGAGAACAATCTCTATTGTAAGCTGGAGAAATGTGAATTCCATCGGGAACAGGTCAAATTCCTGGGTTATGTCATTTCCATGGCTGGTTTTTCGATGGACCCAGAGAAACTTTCTGCTGTGCTACAGTGGCCTTGACCTGTGGGTTTACATCCTCTGCAGCGATTTCTTGGCTTTTCCAACTATTATCGGAAGTTTATTCGTAACTTCTCGTCTCTGGTCAAGCCCCTGACTGATATGACCAGAAAGGACAGTAACCCACAGAGTTGGTCTCCAGAGTCCATTAAGGCTTTTGCGAGTCTTAAGGCTGCCTTTGTTTCTGCTCCTGTGTTTGCACATCCTGATCCTACGTTGCCTTTTATCCTTGAAGTTGATGCTTCTGAGACTGGAGTTGGCGCCCTTCTGTCTCAACATCCTAGCTCTGACAGCGCTATGCATCCGTGTGGCTACTTTTCCAAGAAATTGTCACCTGCGGAGTGCAATTACGAGACTGGTGACAGAGAGCTGTTGGCGATCATTTTAGCCCTGAAAGAGTGGAGACATCTCCTCAAAGTTACCACTGTGCCGGTTCTCATTCTTACTGACCATAAGAATCTCACATTCTTGTCTGAGGCTAAGCGCCTCTCTCCCAGAAGGGAACGATGGGCTCTTTTCTTGTCAAGTTTTAATTACATTGTCTCTCATTCTTACCCGGTACTAAGAATGTAAGGGCTGACGCCTTGTTACGACAATTTTCCTCCACTTCCAAGATGGAGTCTGTTCCGGTTCCTGTGATTCCTCCTGACCGTATTTTGGCTACGGTTCGCACCAGTCTCACTTCTCCTTGGGGAGACAAAATTCTTGCTGCTCAGGTCGATGCCCCTCCTGAGAAACCTTGTGACCGCTGCTTTGTTTCCGAGAGTCTCCGTACTGCCAAACTCCAGACTTACCATTCTCCCAAGGCTGCTGGCCACCCTGGGAAGAATCAACTCTTTTGGGCCATTTCCCAACAATTCTGCTGGCCTAGTCTACGTGCTGATGTAACCGCCTTCGTAGCTGCCTGTTCCGTGTCTGCTCAGAGTAAGACTCCACAACACCTTCCAGTGGGTCTCCTACAACCCATATCCAATGGAGAGAGGCCCTGGACCCACCTGTCTATGGATTTCATTGTGGAGTTACCCAACTCCCAGGTCAACACAGTTATCCTTATGGTGGTAGACCGGTTCTCGAAAATGTCTCACTGTATTCCACTTAAGAAGTTGCCTACGTCTAAGGAACTGGCTTCCATTTTTGCTCGGGAGATCTTTCGCTTACATGGTCTACCCAAGGTCATTGTATCTGACAGGAGAAGTCGGTTTGTGTCCCGGAGCCTTTTGTGCACAGTTGGGAATTCAGCTTGCCTTCTCTTCTGCGTATCACCTGCAGTCTAATGGGGCTGCAGAATGAGCTGCAGTCCTTGGAGCAATTCCTGCGTTGCTATATTTCTGACCATCACAACTGGTCAGACCTCTTACCTTGGGCGGAGTTTGCTCACAATAGTGCTCTGAATTCTGCTTCCCGTTTGTCCCCGTTTATGGCGAACTATGGTTTCCAACCTTCCATGTTGCCTGACTCATTTGTTTCTCAGAGTATTCTTGCGTTAGAGAAACATCTCCATGGTCTTCGTTCCACTTGGTTACAAGTCCAGGAGGCTTTGCGACAGGCTAACGAGAGGTACAGACTCCATACTGACCGCAGACGCCTGCCTGCGCCTTCCAACCAGGTCGGGGACAGGGTCTGGCTGTCACCTCGCAACCTCCGACTTCGTGTTCCTTCTCTGAAGTTCGCACCTCGGTTTATTGGGCCTTTCCGTATCCTTCCCAGGATATAGTTACATATTTAGTCAGGTTGAAAAAAGACCCAAGTCCATCCAGTTCAACCATAAAATTTTTTTATAATAATATCATACAATCCTATATACCTAATTCTATACCCACAGTTGATCCAGAGGATGGCGAAAAACTCCAGCAGAGCACGATCCAATTTGCTACAGCAGGGGAAAAAATTCCTTCCTGATCCCCTGAGAGGCAATCGGATATTCCCGGATCAACTTTACCTATAAATGTTAGTACCCAGTTATATTATGTACATTTAAGAAAGAATCCAGGCCTTTCTTAAAGCAATCTACTGAGCTGGCCAGAACCACCTCTGCAGGGAGTCTATTACACATTTTCCCAGCTCTTACTGTGAAAAAACATTTCCGTATTTGGAGGTGAAATCTCTTTTCCTCTAGACGTAAAGAGTGCCCCCTTGTTCTTTGTGTTGACCGTAAAGTGAATAACTCAACACCAAGTTCACTATATGGACCCCTTATATATTTGTACATGTTGATCATATCCCCCCTTAATCTCCTCTTCTCAAGAGTGAATAAATTCAGTTCCTCTAATCTTTCTTCATAGCTGAGCTCCTCCATGCCTCTTATCAGTTTGGTTGCCCTTCTCTGCACTTTCTCCAGTTCCCCAATATCCTTTTTGAGAACTGGGGCCCAAAACTGAACTGCATATTCCAGATGAGGTCTTATTAATGATTTGTACAGGGGCAAAATTATATCTCTCTCTCTGGAGTCCATACCTCTCAAGAAAGGACATTATTGAGCTTATGATCTACCAAAACCCCCAGATCCTTCTCCACTACAGATCCCCCCAGTTGTACTCCCCCTAGTATGTATGATGCATTCATATTCTTAGCCCCCAAGTGCATAACTTTACATTTATCAACATTAAACCTCATCTGCCACATAATCGCCCAATTAGAAAGGGCATTGAGGTCGGCTTGTAAATTGGCGACATCCTGTAAGGACGTTATTCCACTGCATAGCTTAGTGTCATCTGCAAAGACAGAAATGTTACTTTTGATCTCAGACCCAATATCATTTATAAAGATATTAAAAAGTAAGGGTCCCAACACTGAACCTTGGGGTACACCACTGAAAACCTTAGACCATTCAGAGTAAGAATCATTAACCACAACTCTCTGAATTTTTGTCTTTTAGCCAGTTTTCTATCCATTTACAAACTGATATTTCCAATCCTGTAGACTTTACTTTACACATGAGCCGTGTGTGGGGAACTGTATCGAACGCTTTGGCAAAATCCAAGTATACCACGTCCACCGCCACCCCTCTGTCCAAGGTTTTACTTCCCTCTTTATAAAAAGAAATCAGGTTTGTCTGACAACTTCTGTCTTTCATGAATCCATGCTGTCTGTTGCTTAAAATTTTTTTATTCCAGCAAGAACTCATCAATCTGGTCTTTTATTTATCTCTCCAGTATCTTCTCAACTATAGAATTTAAACTAACAGGTCTATATATATATATGAAAAAACTAAAGAAAGAAGGGTTTGGGACTTTGTATGAGGCATGAATATGTGCATAATCAAAGGAGGACGAGTATCTGGTTAAACTTAGGTTGCATGTCATAAGTCCCTTTTAGGGGTATGCATGCAGCCATAGGGTAATTAGTACACATTAATAAATCCAATCACTTAATTGCAACCAATGAAACATTATACAGTATGCCATATATTGTGTCGTATAAATGATACACGACACATGATTTCCACACAAATGAGTATAATCAAAAAAATATATAAACATAACAGATTTAATGTCATTGATACACATGATTGGTACAAGTAGAAACACTTAATAAATTCATTTGATACAAATACAGGTCCAGTAAATTCTAATCATAATAATCAATATAAATATTCAATAAAATTGTAAGAATTCATGATATAAGAACAAGCTTGGCCTGGCATCCTAGAGTCAAAGCTTGACGCGTTTCATGGCATTACCAGCCATTCATCAGGAGTAGGGATGCATAGATTTAGGCTAGAAGGTAAGATGGAAAAGTAAATGAATGGATCAGATCTTGTGAAATGTACCATAGACTCTAAGTGAGGGAACTAGGATCTTATACGTTACCTAAGGTAGGACCCATGTATGCATAGTTGGCCCAGCAGTGACCCAAGATGTAAAGGGACAGTGGCTCTGAGGAAGCTGTCTCGCCCAGGGTTGAGGCGGGGGCAAGCCCCCCCCCAAAAGTAACATTATCGAGAGGGATCCAAAAAGGAGCCATTATTTTTCTATATTTCACTGACAACACTCATTATTAACATAAGTGCAACCTTTATATATAGCAGCACTTGGATTTTTATACTGCATACACGTCACTGATGACACACCACTTTCTCTTGCTATTGCACACTTTTTTCACCCTTTGTTTTGCTCACTAACTATCATACACTCCACATTACATGCTTACACTCACATGCTTCACACCTATATCATTTCCTTTCATTGTTTTTCCACCTAGGGCCTGATTTATACTCGATGGGTCTACCCTCTCTTTGGCGATGTGTCGTGGGCTGTCCGGCCCGTTTCCCGGCTGTTTGCGTCCATGGCTCCTTTTTGGATCCCTCTCGACAATGTTACTTTTTTTGGGTGGGGGGCTTGCCCCCGCCTCAACCCCGGGCGAGACAGCTTCCTCAGAGCCATTGTCCCTTTACATCTTGGGCCACTGCTGGGCCAACTATGCATACATGGGTCCTACCTTAGGTAACGTATAAGATCCTAGTTCCCTCACTTAGCCCTGGTTCACACTGGTGCGATTTGACATGCGATTTGACATGTCAAATCGGCGAAATTTGCCGCAAATTGCGGGCAATGGCACGTCCTAATCGGTGCAACGCCGCATCTGCGGTGCTGCACCGATTACAAAAAGTAGTTTCTGTACTACTTTTTGCGATTTCAGCCGCGATTTACATTGACATCTGTTTCAGATGTCTTTGAAATCGCGGCTGAAATCGGGACTGCCAGCAGGAGTGAAATCGTGCAAGTTCAGCTGAACTCGCAGGCTTAACTCCCGCAGCCCCAGTGTGAACCTGGGCTTAGAGTCTATGGTACATTTCACAAGATCTGATCCATTCATTTACTTTTCCATCTTACCTTCTAGCCTAAATCTATGCATCCCTACTCCTGATGAATGGCTGGTAATGCCATGAAACGCGTCGAGTTTTGACTCTAGGATGCCAGGCCAAGCTTGTTCTTATATCATGAATTCTTACAATTTTATTGAATATTTATATTCAGAAGGGGAGTAGCGAGGATTGGGACTTTAATTGAAGCATATAAGTACAAAAGGTAATATGGTGAACCAAAGGAATTTTATTAGAACATCATACAACACATGTAAATCAATTGGCATAGTAAACATGGTAATAATTATAACAGCAGTGGACCTGACGGCACATCCACCACTGAGGTGGTAAACAATAAACACTATAAACCAATAAACATGGTAATGACATAATAGTCAAGGAGTAAGACAAGAGCAATTCCTGTTGTTCACCACAAATGGGAAGGTAAAATTTGTAGAAAAAATTTATTATATTGCCTGCAGAACCTATGGCCTAATAAACCTGTATAGTAGGAGGTTACTTGGTGATAAGAGTTAAAAATTGCAATTGGTTGACACGGCATCTGGTAGCTCGACGTGTTTCGCGGCTTCTTGGCCGCTCATCAGGAGCATGCGTGTGGTAGCTAAAGATAAATATGGAGATAAAGGTAAGTATAAAATAAAATAGATTATAAGTATTTAAGGGGTACAGGAATGCCCCAGCACCGGGGTGCATACTTACATTATAATGACTATAAGATGGAGATCAGGTTTAGGAATGGCCAACACAGAGGTATCCCCTTGCGGGAGCTGTGGCAGACGGACCAGGAGAACAACCCACATAATTCTCCACAAGACGGGTAGGGAAACGGGGCAATCCTGTAGGGGGATAAACCGGTTTGAGTGGGTATGGGTGTCAAAAAATGACAGGAGTGGGGAGTGAAGGATAGTGCCTTCCAGTCTGACATACAAATTGCTAAGGGGAGGTGTGAGAAGGCAAGGAAGGGGGAGTGCGAGATGAACAGAAAACCAATTGAATAGAAACAGAATGAATGTGCAGCCAAAGCAACCCTAAACAATAACGATCCCAGGCTGATGCCATCTGGGTGGTGGTGAGAGTGAATAAACACACGGAAGACTGGAGTGTAGGATATCCCACAGTTGTGGGGTAACCGTCCAGAAAAAGAGGAAGCCAAGTGGGTAAGGTGAAGCCCGGTTGGTGCCCGAAGGAAGGAGGTGGGTGTGAATAGGTACAGAGAGAGCTATAGTGGGGGGTACCTCACAACTGCGGAGTGAATATTTATATTGATTATTATGATTATAATTTACTGGACCTGTATTTGTATCAAATGAATTTATTAAGTGTTTCTACTTGTACCAATCATGTGTATCAATGACATTAAATCTGTTATGTTTATATATTTTTTTGATTATACTCATTTGTGTGGAAATCATGTGTTGTGTATCATTTATACGACACAATATATGGCATACTGTATAATGTTTCATTGGTTGCAATTAAGTGATTGGATTTATTTTGTACTAATTACCCTATGGCTGCATGCATACCCCTAAAAGGGACTTATGACATGCAACCTAAGTTTAACCAGATACTCGTCCTCCTTTGATTATGCACATATTCATGCCTCATACAAAGTCCCAAACCCTTCTTTCTTTAGTTCTTTCATACATATATACGGGGATGGAGGCATGTCTATGTCACAATTTGGTTGGGTTTTATGGGGTCACTCCTTTTCTTTTTTCAGCTAACAGGTCTATAGTTACTTGGTAAAGACTTTGTTCCCTTTTTAAATATAGGCACCACATTGGCCCTGCGCCAATCCAGTGGTACTATTCCTGTCATTAATGAGTCCCTAAAAATTAGATACAATGGCTTTGAAATTACAGAGCTCAAAACTTTTAGGATCCGTAGGTGGATGCCATTTGGTCCAGGTGCTTTATCCACCTTTATTCTGTCTAAATATTTCTGGACCATATCACTTTTGAGCCATTGTGGATTTGGGACTGTGTCACTACCACCCCCATTTTGGATATGAGCTCCCCCATGCTCCTTTGTATACACAGTGCTGAAGAAAGTATTTACTAAACTAGCCTTCTCTTTGTCCCCAGTCACCCACTCTATATTATTTTGTAAAGGGCCTACATGCTCAGACTTGACCTTTTTACTATTAATATATTTAAATAATTTTTTGGGGTTTGTCCTACTATCTTTTGCAATCTGTCGTTCGTTTTGAATATTAGCATCCTTGATTTCCTTTTTACATATCCTGTTATATTCTTTGTAACATTTAAATGACACTAGTGTTCCCTCATTTTTATATTTTTTAAAAGCTCTTTTCTTGTAGTTTATAGCTTTTTTAACTTTGGCCGTGAGCCACATAGGTTTTATTTTTAGCCCATGGGAATATACTTTGCAGTGAGTTCACAAACAGTCTTTTTGAAGAATTCCCATTTCTGTTCTGTGCCCATTGATGCTAATATTCCCTCCCAGTCTAAGTCCTGGAGAGCAGCCCTCATCCTTGGAAAAATTTCTCTCTTGAAATTAAGTGTTTTTATTTTTCCCGTATGTGATTTTTGCTTACAGCTAACATCAAATTAAATCATGTTATGGTCACTGTTACCCAAGTGTTCCTTTATCTGAACATTAGTAATACGCTCTGCATGGTTTGAGATTACCAGGTCCAACAGAGCATCATTCCTGGTTGGGGCCTCAATAAACTGGACCATAAAATTGTCCTGCAATAGGTTTATAAATTTTTGCCCTTTAACTGTCCCAGCAGTGCCATTACTCCAGTCAATTTCTGGGTAGTTAAAATCCCCCATTATTATCACCATCCCAGCCCTTGCAGCCCTTTCCATCTGTGCAAGGAGCTGAGTCTCCACCTCCTCATTAACATTGGGTGGTCTATATCAAACTCCAATGATTATGATTAACTTTGAAGTACGCACATGCAGTTCCACCCATAATGCTTCAGACTCATCCCACTCTCCATCCACCAGGTCCTCTTTCACACTCGCTTTGAGATCACTTCTCACGTAGAGACAGACCCTCCACCTTTCCTTTTTACCCTGTCTTTCCCAAAGAGTGCATAGCCAGGAATATTAATAGCCCAGTCATGTGAGGAATGAAGCCAAGTTTCAGCAATACCGATTACATCATAGCTGTCCTCATGCACCAGAGCTTCCAACTCCCCTATTTTGCTTGGCAGACTTCTGGCATTAGTGAAGAAACACTTTAATGCATTAATATATTTTGACCAGTCACATACTATCCTCTTGGGTGTTCCGAGATTGCAACTAGGATTTGCTACTATACTTACTTTGGGTTTGTGTGCTTTGGTTACCCTACCACTAATGCCCCTAATACTACCCTCTGGAATATGTTCCACGCTGACTCTCACTATCTCTGCCACCCCCCCCCCGTCGCCTAGTTTAAAAACCCCTCTAACTTTTTGGCCATCCTTATTCCCAGCTGATCTGCACCCTCCTCATTTAGGTGCAGTCCGTCCCTTCTATAGTACTGGTTATCGACTGAGAAGTCGGCCCAGTCCTCCAGGAACCCAAACCCCAGTGGCTTGCGCGTTGGAACTGCCTTCCATGTTGCCTGACTCATTTGTTCCTCAGAGTATTCCTGCGTTAGAGGAACATCTCTGTCGTCTTCGTTCCACTTGGTTACAAGTCCAGGAGGCTTTGCGACTGGCTAACGAGAGGTACAGACTCCATGCTGACCGCAGACGCCTGCCTGCGCCTTCCTACCAGGTCAGGGACAGGGTCTGGCTGTCATCTCGCAACCTCCGACTTCCGTGTTCCTTCTCTGAAGTTCGCACCTCATTTTATTAGGCCTTTCCGTATCCTTCACAGGATAAACCCAGTGGCTTACGTGTTGGACCTTCCTTCCAGTATGCGTATCTCTAATGTGTTTCATGTCTCCTTATTGAAACCTTTGGCCTGCAACCGTTTTACCACCTCGGTGCCACGTCCTCACCATATACAGGTTTAGAACCATGAGGAGTATGAAGTACAGTCCATTGTTGACTCCCGTAGGTTCCGTGGGTGCATTAAGTACTTGGTACATTGGAAGGGGTACGGTCCGGAGGAAAGCTCTTGGGTCCCATCCTCGGAACGTACATGCCCCTGTCGTCCTCTGTGATTTCCATAGACGTTTTCCCCTCAAGCCCGGTGGTCCTCTGAGGGGGAGGGGTCGTTGAGGAGGGGGTACTGTCAGGGCTGGGCTCAGCCCTTCCTTCTCTGTGCTGGTAGCTCAGCTGTCAGCTAATTGCCAGCTCCCATCTCTCCACAGTGATCCACCTGTTGATGATTCTGCTCGTCAGCTCTGCCTACTTAAGTACTTCCAGTTCATTTGCTATTTGCCTTCGCCTGTGTTAACATCACAAGAGACTTTCTCCTGCGTTCCAGTTGAAGACCTGCTTGTCTGACGTTCCCTCTGGCTACAGATCCTGCTTGCTGTACTACTACCTTTTTTTTTTTTTTTTTTAATTATGTTTATTAAAGCATTTTTTATAAAACATACAAACAATGAAAAGGGTGACCTTGGCAAGCCGCCAGGTCCCACTATGACCAACATGGTCAACAACCACATATAGTTCATTCTACCTAGCTGACTACGTGCATTAACTAGGAAAAACACCCCTACTACCAACTAACCCCACCCCCCAACCACCCAAAAACTCAGTTTACCACATTTCTCAGGAAACAAGTACCTAATAATAGGGGGATACACAGTTCCACCAACGGCGGGTCTTCATTCAAGAGTTATAAAATAAAACAGCAGATACATGACAATACACTCCCTTCATCAGCAGAATTATACCATTACCATAGGACTGACCAGCATGCGTAAATACCACCCTTCAGTGTATCAGGGCAGTATCAGCGAACCCTCAATATCAGCCATGGGGTCCGACTACTCAAAGCAGGCAAAACAACTATCCCGACTAGCCAACAGTAGTGTCAGAATTAAACCATGCCTGCCAAACTTTGTCGAACTTTTTCCCACACCCCCTGGAGAGATACGTTGCCTTGTAATATGGCAGCATGGAGTTCACAAGCCCCTTCCAGAAAACAATCTCCGGGGGGGGGCAGGCGATCTCCATTTAAGCAAAATGGCCTTTCTCCCATAAAAAAATAAAATGTTCAGTAACGTCCTGAGGGCTCTGGAGGGGACCACCTCCTCTACCAGACCCAAAAGACATACCCGGACCGACAAAGGAACAGGCACCTTCAAAATGCCCTCTATGCAGGAAACCACCCCCTCCCAGAATACCTTAATCTGAGCGCATCCTTAGAAGATGTGTGTAGCATCAGCCGGGGAAAAGGAGCATCTCCAGCACTCCGAGGAGACAGACGGGTAAATTATTGAAAGCCTAGCAGGGGTAAAGTGGATCAGTCTATCTCTTGCAGAAACCAAGTGCTTAAAGGGGTGTTCCCACATATCATCCCAATCCTCACCATCTATCCCAGGGACGTCCTTCTCTCACCAATCCCTACATTTAGTCAAGGCCAGTGGGCGCTTCTTAAATAACTCCTTATAAGTAACAGACAAAGTCTTAGGCAGGTCCTCCACCATAAGCAGATCTTCCAGGGTCGACGGGAAAGATTCAACCATCCTATCCCTGAATTGAGCCTGAAAAGCGTGACGGACCTGCAAGTACTTAAAGAAGTATGAGTTGGGGAGATCATGTCTGGCCCTAAATTGGTCAAAAGTAAGAAGAACCCCGTCCATGGTGATATCTTTAAGGAGCTTAATTCCCCTGACTGCCCACACCTCAGGATCCGAGAATGAGTAAAATTCTGTCAAATTAGGATTCCCCCACAGCGGTGTCTGTGGCGAGAAACCCAAGTAACTCGGACAGGCCAGCTTCACTGCCTCCTCCCACGCTTTAATAGTCGCTCTCATGGACAATGTCAGTTGCAGTTCAGACTTCACCCCTCTGTGTATAGCCAAACAAAGGGTCTCATATGACCCCAGATGAGCCGCCTCCACCACTGTGGCAGAGTCCCCCGCCTCAGAGGTCAACCATCTATGGGCAAATACCAGTTGACTGGCAAGATAATATTTCCGCCAATCAGGCAAAGCCAATCCCCCCTGTCCCCAGGGTTCCTGAAGTACTTTAAGCCTATGCGTGGCAGTTTGGGGGCCCAAAGGAACGAACTTGTGATGCCATCTAGTTGCTTAAAAAAGGATTTAGGGACCCGAACCGGGGCATGCCGCAGGAAGTATAAAATAACTGGAAGGATTTTCATCTTTAGCAGGTTTATCCTCCCTATAAGTGACAGCGGAAGCCTCTGCCAAGCCAGGGCCCGCTGTTAAAAGAAGGCTAACAGAGGCGACAGGTTAAGCGTTACATATTCAGTACTGTCCGCCAAAATTTTGACTCCTAAATATGTGATGGAAGAAACCCATTGCAAAGGCATATTTGGATCAGCCCCCTCCCTGGCCCTCGCGTCCAAAGGCAGAATGGAGGATTTGCTCCAGTTTACCTTCAAGCCCGAGAATGTGGTGAAATCGTTGAGGATCCTCAAGGCCACCTGAAGCGAGGACCGGGATCCTCAAGGAATAAAAGCATGTCATCAGTATATAATGCCAGACATTCCCTTATAGACCCCACTTTGATAGCCTTAACTTCACTAGACGATCGGAGTGCCACAGTAAGAGGTTCTATCATGAGTGCAAATATAAACAGGGATAAAGGGCACCCCTGTCTAGTACCACGACCCACGGAAAAGAAAGAAGAGGTGGCCCAACCAAGCCTAATTGCCACCCTGGGATTACTATATAACAACAACGCTTCCTGATGACGTGTTAGACGAAACGTACGTCGAGGCGGTACTTGGTCACGTTTTCCATCTACTTCCGGTCCTGCTGGCTAGCCGCTGTTACAGGTGGAACGCACGCCAGACTTCCAAACGGACGGACAGAACCATTCGGCTTCTATATGCCTTCCAGCCTCAGTGCCGGGCTAAGGCACCACATAATGTAAGCTGCCATTTGGCTTTCCTTTTCTAATTGATTTTAATATAATAAACGGGATTACACTATTTTTGGCATTATTCGTTTTATCTGCATATTCCAACTGAGCGTACCTTGGGGAGTCAGACGGATCCGGGATTACATTCTCTCTATTGGCAAGTGGCATCTTGCAATAAGCGCTATTTGACCCCCTTTTAGTTAAGAGGGTCAACATCCTGGGGTAAGCGGCCATCCATCCATAGCACTTCGGGTGATTTATCTATGTTGGTGAAAGTGTTATTTCAAAGAACTACTGGATTTTTCTCTATGGACTTATCACTGGATTAGCCAAGCTTCACTGATTGGATGTTTATATGTGCACATTATTTGTTCATCACAGTTTTCTACTACAATGTTTTGATCAATTATTAGTTAATTACAGTGGTTGATGTTGTCCTTGCTAGTCATATGATAATTATTGCTCTTGCATTAATGTCTTAGCAATTGTTCATTACCCACTGTGATTGAATATATGCTAGTTTTAGTTTAAACTTTCATATTCACTAGCGCCCCCTCCCTCTTAATTTCAATTTTGCACTTTATGGGATATCCATTCAGTTTTTTAGGGGAGCAGCTCTTTTTTTATTATTTTTATTTAGTGTTTGGCGCGAGGTTATTACACTACTTTTCACTTAACGTTATCCATTGCCTGAAGACCCGTCCAAACCCCATCCTCTCCAGCACCCGGAGCATGTACTGCCAGTCAATTGAGTCAAAAGCCTTCTCAATGTCAATTGACACAACGATTCTGGTACTCTCGTCAGTCCCCGGGAGCTGGAGATGAGTAAATAGCCTTCGCAGATTAGTGTCTGTAGACATCCCGGGCATGAATCCCGTCTAATCAATACTGACCAGCGATGAGATCACCCCGACAAGCCTATTGGCCAGGACCTTCGTCAAAATCTTAAGGTCCATAATTAGGAGAGCAATAGGCCTATAAGCTGAGCAGTCTAGAGGGTCTTTACCCAGTTTTAACAACAGTACCATGTACGCATCCAGCATGGAGGCAGGGAGCCTATTGAGTTCCAAACATTTGGCCAAAAGCGAGTTCAATCTAGGGGCTATTTCATCCGCATAGCTTTTATAGAAGTCAGCTGGGAAGCCGTCCGGTCCCGGAGCTTTATGAGGGGGAAAGTCAAAAAATAGCCACTGTTATCTCTTTATTTGTGATCTCAGCATCCAAAGCCAACCGATCTCCATCAGTCAACCCTGGTAGGGCCAAGCCCTCCAAGAGGGCCTCTAATGCTGCAGGATCATAATCAGGTATCGGGGCATAAAGGGTAGCAAAAAAATGCTGTAATTCAGTCATTATCTCTGAAGGATCACTAATTAGATCACCAGTCCTACCCCGAATCACCGGAATGTTTGTAATCTGGTTGTCTACAGCCACCAATCTTGCCAACAACTTCCCGTTCTTATCCCCTTTCGAGAAAATAGAATTTGCTCTATGTTTAGCCTCTGTCTGAGCCAGATCAGAGAAATGCAAGGAGAGAAGACGCCTAGCCTCCATCAGAGCCGAATATGAGGAATCAGTGGGACGGCCGGCGTGTTCCTCCGTACATTCCTTTTCAGTGTCCTGCAACCCCTGAACTTCAGCATTATGTGCCACCCTTTCAGTTTTAATAGCAGCGATACACTCACCCCTATGTACTACTACCTTTATCGCTGGCTCTTGGACATTGGCTTGGCCGACTACCCGATCCGGTTACTGAACTCTGGCTATGTTTTGACTACGCTTTCTCTGTTTACCTTTTTTATTTTTATTATTAAACAAGTGTGATTTAACTGTACTTCTGTCTTGGTCTGATTCATGGTTTCTGATAACCAACGCGTTTCGATCATTTCAATTGTATTGATCTTTTTCAGGGGGTTATATAGATATCTATGGTGTATTCCAAAAAGAACCATTATTAGTACATTTGTACCATTATATTGTATTTAATCAACATTTGTCTACATGGTTTGGGAAAACCGTATATAAAACTGACATCATACCTCATGTGGAACACCATAGAATCTAAACCAGAGTGGGTCATAAAATCATGGTGGCCAAATTCTCCACGGTGGCCATGCAGACGAGCACCAGATGAGGAGGATCCAGATTTGCCTACAAAAGGTCACATGTGGTTATTGGACCGACATTAGGATGAAAATCAAAGTGGGCGGGAGGGGAGAGAGAGAGAGGCGCATATGCTTTTATATATATATGTTATTTATACTAACTACGTTTTTTTTTGTTTTTTTTTATCAAATATTTATAGTGCGGTGGTAGGATGACATACATAAAGTCATGGCATTAATGCTAACACCATTATCATTATAGGGAATGTAGCAGCAGCAAAGAGTGGCATATTCATTATTGCAGGCTTCAAGGTCCAAAGATTCTGTCCTTCAATTAAGGATGACCTACAAATAATATATATATTTATATCTAAGATAATTCTAAGACTTTTTTGCCAAAGATACAAAGCAGATGAAAACATTGCTGCATCAGAGCGGGAATAACTAGATTGCAAAAGAGTTGAGCCAGATCAAACTTACTGATAGATTAGTATACATCCATGTTGGTCCTATCTTCACTCCAGTCTGCTTAACCAAGTGAATGCAGTCATTGTGTGTAGCCCTTGCTTTTATCTTGTTGCTGATTACCTAAACTCCCTCACCTGTATTGTTTGAAAATGCCTCCTCTCCACCTCTCCCCGCCCCACCACTCCGGATCGACGCCCACCTGTCAGTCACACCAGCCTTTGCATAATAGCAGGCCGGTCATGTGACCTCCTCGGCGTCCCGGAAGAGCCCTCGGCTTTCTCGCCGACTCCATGGCAACAGACGCCCGCTTGTCCACGCCGTGCATCGCGCACCCGCCGACCAGGGAGGTCGACGCGCACCAGCGCCAACGTCAGGAGGCGGTCACGAGATGCCGCTGACGCAGTCGGAAATCCTAGAGGTGTCCGGGAGGTGGTGGGAAGGGGAGGACACGAAAGGTATCCAAACCCCGCCTTCTCCCCCGTGTCAGACAAAAAGCCGGCCCTCTCACCTCCGCTCAGGCATGACAGCCATGGAGAAGTTCGCCAAGTTAAAAGCCAGAGCAAACCAAGGGGAACATGAAAAATTACAACATAAACAGGTGACAAAATAAAAAAGACCTTGCACAAATACAGTAAAGTGAATTACAATAAAGACATGGAGAGATAGGTTGCACAGAAAACTACAAATATAAATAATAATGAAAATACTGGTTAGATAATAAAACAAAATGACAAAAACAAAAAGCAAAAAACATTAGTAAAACATTTACATTGGTCTACAATTTTTATCAATCACTTTTTCATTAGTCTTATTTGATATCAAACACTGTCTCTGGTCATTTTTTGAAAAAAGTATTGGTTCTAAACACATATTTAACATTTCAAGAGTTATTTGCTGCATATAAGCCCTTGGGAGTCTCCTCCTTTCCCCTTTTTTCTAATAGTACTGGGCTAGCAGCAAACAGCTTGAATAATAGAAGTTGGGTACCCTATTTTAGTGGTTAATGATTCATACTCTGAATGGTTATTAGTGCTGTACCCCAAGGTTCAGTGTTGGGACTCTTACTTTTTAACATATTTATAAATAATATAAGGTCTGGGATTAAAATTACCATTTCAGTCTTTGCAGAAGACCCCAAGCTTTGCAGTAGAATAACGTCCTTGCATGATGTCTCCATCTTACAAGCTGGCCTCAATGCTCTGTTTAATTGGGCAACAGTGTGGCAAATGAGGTTTAATGTGGATAAATGTAAAGTTATGTACTTGCGGGGCTAAAAATATGCATGCATTATACATACTAGGGGGGGGGTACAGCTGGGGGAATCAGACATGGAGAAGGATCTGGGTGTTCTGGTAGAATACAAGAAACGTCTGACCTCTGTCATTGCAAACAAGGGTTTTGCCACCAAGTACTAAGTCATGTTTTGCGAAGGGGTCAAATACATATTTTGCTCATTAATTCAATACCCAGCCAGAGTAATATGACGCCCACAGATGGGATCTCCTGGGTTTGAGGGGGGATATCTGAATGATGCCTGCAGCTAGAGGCATCATTCAGATATCCTTTTGTTGTGCCGGCGATTCTGTGCACCATGAGAACAATCATAGCGGCGGTTCCGCCGCTTGATCATTCTTATAGGCGGCGGGAGGCTCCTGCCGCCATCCGGTGCTTCTCCGGGCTCTCCCGTGCCATCGGGGACCCGGAGAGAATCGTCCGGCGCCGGTGGTGGGTCACGTCACGAGCATAGAGATGACTGGTGACCAGATGGTCACCTGTCATCTCTATGACCGTCGGAGGCCCGGGCGCGATGTGATGATGTCACGTCCGGGTCCTCAGATGTAAACAAACCTGCCATTGCGGCTAGTAAACATGAGATCAGTGAATTTTTTTTCACGATCTCATGCTTTCCAGCCTGGAGGAGAGATGTGGGGTCTTATTGACCCTGCATCTCTCAATAAAGAGGACCTGTCACACACATTCCTATTACAAGGGATGAAGGGATGTTTACATTCCTTGTAATAGGAATAAAAGTGATTAAAAAAAAAAAATAAGTAAAAAAAATAAAAAATTCAAACGCTCCTGTCCCCGGTATCTTGCGATCAGAAGTGAACGCGCACGTAACTCCCGCCCACATATGTAAATGCCGTTCAGACCACATATGTGAGGTATCGCCGTGTGCGTTAGAGAGCGTGCAACAATTCTAGCACTAGACCTATTCTGTAACTCTAACCTGGTAACCTGTAAAAATTTTCAGTGTCGCCTATGGAGATTTTTAAGTACCGAAGTTTGGCGCCATTCCATGAGTGTGCGCAATTTTAAAGTGTGACATGTTAGGTATCTATTTACTCTGCGTAACATCATCTTTCATATTTTCCCCAAAAAATGGGCTAACTTTACTGTTTTGTTATTTTTTAATTCATGAAACCATTTTCTTGTTCATACATCACGGGACACAGAGCAGCATAGTCATTACTATGTGGGTTATATAGAATTACCTTCAGGTGCTGGCACTGGCAACTTCCAAACAGGAAGTACCCTCCCCTATATAAGCCCCTCCCATCCGGGAGTACCTCAGTTTTTTGCCAGTGTCTAAGGTGTTGGCCAAGGTTAACATGTATTCATCTGGGCTTGTGTACAGGTTCTCTGGGCCTTAGCAAGCTATTCCGGATCCGACCAAAAAAGCTTCATAGCTAAACGGTCGGTACCCGGGCCTTGCAGAGAAGAGCAGGGTTTTGCCTGTAATGCCTCTCTTAGGAGGGCTGGACCCTGGGATCCAGAGCTCTGGTCATACCCAAAACCAAGAGGCTATCTGTGCAGGGTGCTATACAGGTCCAGGGGAGTGGAATCCTTGGGAACCCGGTCCCTGAAGGTCTAGTACAATGCCTGCCGTGAGAGGTGAAGTTTGGGCTTCTGTGGACCAAACAAAGTCCTGCGGCGGGGAAAAGGTAAGTGGGGGCCCCTCAGGAATTTGGTTCTATTGAGGGGACCCCCAAGCCTAATATGTCTTTCTGCCTGTTACCTAAAGGGTATTCCCGCTAATAGCTGTATATGCCTAAGAAATCCTAGAAATGTTTTTTCATAAGGGAAGTTTTAAAAAAACTGTAAACCTGGAAATGTTTTTTCATAAAGGAGGTTTTAAAAAAAATAAATAAAAAAAGACAAAAGTGCGGTACCTGTGTTTGTCCACTAGAGGCCGCTGTGGAACGTCTTTTTTCTTGGGACTATTCCTTCCATGGTGAAAGTCCAGGCAGATGAGTGAGCTCTCTATCAGGGAAGCTGCATTCCTCTGTCATGCTGCCAAGTAGTTTCCTTCCATCCCCGAGTCCTGGTGAAACAGGGACCCTGGCTCCTCTCCCTACATGGCGCCAAGAGCGCACACATGCTTTCTTTTTATAAGGTTTAGCTTCAAAAAAGGGGACGGAGCCTGGCGGATTACGCGCTCTGTGCGCCCAGCGCTTCTGCGCATGTGCGGGCGTCCCAGCAAGATAAAAGGACTCAGTCCACGCTGCTTGCTATGGACACAGAGCATGAAAAGGAGCTGGTAGCATGGTATAGGGGCTTACAGCGGGCGGTTGATACAGGCATCCCCAGAAAGACGCATTAGTAGACACCCACTGATGTACATAGCAGCAAATTGCATTAGACTATTTCAGTAAGGGGTGTATTGCGGCTGGAATACCTCAGCTTTGAACTAAGGAATATGCCGCCTAAAAAACTCTGAGATATACCTCTCAGGAAGTGTAGGGGGTCTCCATCGGGCTCTGAGGGTCTGGAGCAGTCATCTGCACCCTCCTCCCCTGAGAAATCAGAGGTTAATACCCATAAGGAACCCCCGGGAGTGCCAGGTACTGCGGCTGTCCTCAGTCCACCTGCTCCTGCATATATAACAGAGGAGGTTTTTTCCTCAACTCTGGAGGGATTGGAGCAGAGATTGGCTGCATTGATCGCTTCTTCTCTACAGGAAAGAAAGCGCGCCAGATCTCCATCACCTCCATTAGAGTGCCTGTTGGCAGAGCAACAGTCCCAGGAAGGGACCGACCTACCTGAAGGGGATCAGGAGGAGGTTAGCTCTGTTTTTGAGGAATCGACAGTAGATGAACCATTTTCAGCATCACAGACTGAAAGATTGTGGGTCCAGACCCTAACTGACATGGTTCGATCGGCATTTAAAATGCCTCTTGTTGAACCATCAACTACTGCTGTCTCCTCATTGGGGTCGCTAAAAGCTCCCCAGGTTAATTGCTCCTTTCCAATACATCCATTATTGGAAGGACTTATATACCAGGACTGGGGAACATCCTGATAAACTATTTGTTCCGCCTAAAAGGTTTCCGGTGATCTATCCCATGGAGGAAAAGTTCACCCAGAGATGGAATGTTCCTACGGTGGATGCAGCCATCTCTTCTGTGAACAAATCACTGACATGTCCAGTAGATAATGGTCAAATGTTCAAAGATCCAGTGGATAAAAAATTGGAATCTTTATTAAAATCTGCTTTTTCCACAGCAGGGGCTGTTACACAGCCAGCAGTGGCAGCTATTGGAGTCTGCCAAGCTTTAAAGGATCAAATGAAAATGGTCCTGAGGGATTTGCCAGACCAACAGGCCCAGGCTCTGGCTGATCTGCCTAGAGCATTATGCTTTGCGGTTGACGCCATCAAGGATTCTATCCATCAGGCCTCCCGCCTCACGCTGTCTTTGGTACATATGCGTAGGCTTCTGTGGCTCAAAAACTGGTCTGCTGAAGCTCCCTGTAAGAAGCTCTTAGTTAGCTTCCCATTTCATGGGGAACGCCTTTTTGGCGAAGACCTGGATAAGTATATCCAGAAGATTTCCAGTGGTAAAAGTACTCTCTTACCGAGTAAGAAGAGGTCTAGGGGTCCATCTTTTAAGAGGACTACCTCTCCTATCCCTGCGACGTCTGCTACTAAGCAGTTCCGACGGCCTCCTCGGTCAAACTCAGGAGGTAAAAATCAGGGACAGCCACAGGGTAATAAAAAGCCCTGGATCCGAAGAGGTACTAAACCAGCCTCCAAGTCAAGCCTATGAAGGGCTGCCCCCACTCAAACGGGTGGGGGGAAGACTTCAGTTGTTCGCAGAGACCTGGCGGGAGACGATCAAAGACAGATGGGTGCTCTCCGCAGTAACTCTGGGATACAAGTTGGAGTTAAAAGAGTCTCCTCCGTCCCATTTTATGTGGTCAGGCATGCCAAGAGACCCTCTGAAAAGACGGTCTCTCCTATTGGCGTTAGAACAACTATTGCTCCAAGGAGTAATTATGGAGGTTCCTATGGAAGAGTGGGGGTTGGGTTTCTACTCAAACCTTTTCACAGTCCCGAAGCCAAACGGGGACATAAGACCCATATTGGACCTAAAGAGTCTAAACAAATTTCTAAACGTCCGGTCTTTCCGGATGGAGTCGATCCGATCGGTCACCGCTGCCCTACAAGGGGAGGAATGGTTAGCCTCGAACGACATCAAAGATGCTTACTTGCATGTTCCCATCTTTCCAGGTCATCAAAAATTCCTACGCTTTGCAGTAGAAGGGCGCCATTTTCAGTTCAGAGCCTTACCATTCGGTCTGGCCACAGCACCACGAGTGTTCACAAAAATTCTGGCCCCACTGTTGGCCGATCTAAGAACACGGGGTGTAACGATAATGGCATACCTAGACGACCAGTTGTTGATGGACCACTCAGTTGCCAAGCTAGAAGTGGTAATTGTCGATACAATCAAGTATCTAGAATCTCACGGTTGGGTCATCAACCTGGACAAGTCAGCCCTACAGCCAGTGAAAAACCTGGTATATCTAGGGCTACGGCTGGATTCAGACCAGAGGAAGATTTTCTTACCTCTAGACAAGGTATCCTCTTTGAGGGGCTTGGTCCGTCTGCTTTGTGCAAAAAGACAGCCGTCCATACGCCTGTGCATGAGGCTGCTAGGAAAGATGGTAGCATCATTCGAAGCTGTGCCATACGCCCAATTCCACTCAAGGAATTTACAAAGGGCCATATTGTCAGCCTGGAACGGAAAAGTTCAGGCTCTAGACTTCCCGATGGCTTTGTCCCCTTCCGTTCGGAAGAGTCTCTGCTGGTGGTTGATCCCCCAGAATCTCCAGAAGGGAAAACCCTTCAGCCCTTATATCTTGGAAGGTGGTCACTACAGATGCCAGCCTTACAGGCTGGGGGGCAGTACTGGAGCAATGGTCTCTCCAGGGCAGATGGTCAAATGTAGTAAAAACCCTGCCCATCAATCTCTTAGAGATACGAGCAGCCCGGTACGCCCTAGTAGCCTGGACATCCAGACTCCAAGGGTCCCCTGTCAGAATTCAATCAGACAATGCCACAGCAGTGGCATATATCAATCATCAGGGAGGCACCAGGAGTCGTGCAGCCCAGAGGGAAGTAAGTCACATCCTGGAATGGGCAGAAAAGCATGTCCCATGTATATCAGCTGTCTTCATTCCAGGGGTGGAGAATTGGAAGGCGGACTTTCTGAGTCGCCAACAGTTATGCCCAGGGGAATGGTCCCTTCATCCCGAGGTCTTCCGAGCAATATGTCAGCGGTGGGGAACACCGGATGTAGATCTGCTAGCATCCAGATTCAACGCAAAGGTGGACAGATTTGTCTCCCGGACAAGGGATCCCCTCGCTTGCGGCTCGGATGCTCTGGTGTTCCCTTGGGATCAGTTCAGACTGATATATGCATTCCCTCCGCTACAATTGTTGCCTCGACTCCTTCGCAGAGTCAGGTTGGAGAAGAAGCCGGTGATCCTGGTGGCTCCAGCGTGGCCCCGAAGGGCCTGGTACGCGGAGATCATCAAAATGTCTGTGGGGAGTCCTTGGACCCTTCCACGTCGTCCGGACCTGCTTTCGCAAGGACCGATATACCACCCTTCCTTACTAACTCTAAGTTTAACGGCCTGGCTATTGAATCCCACATCCTAAAGAAGAGAGGTCTCTCTAACTCTGTGGTATCAACTATAATCAATGCCAGGAAGCCTGTATCCAGGCAGATCTACTATAGAGTTTGGAAGGCGTACATCACTTGGTGCGAGGCCAGAAAATGGCATCCACGTAAGTACGTTATAGGCAGAATTCTGGACTTCCTGCAGGGGGCTGTAGACAGGAAGTTTGCCTTAAGTACTATCAAGGGCCAGGTTTCGGCCTTATCAATACTATTTCAAAGGCCCCTGGCTATGCATTCACTTGTCAAATCCTTTATGCAAGGGGTGACTCGTATTATTCCACCGATTAAAGCTCCCATATGCCCATGGGATCTAAATTTGGTTCTGTCGGTTCTGCAGAAGCAGCCGTTTGAACCTTTGCGGCACATTTCCTTGGTTCTACTCACCAGAAAATTGATATTTTTAGTAGCCATATGCTCGGCTAGAAGAGTGTCGGAATTAGCCGCCATGTCCTGTAAAGAGCCATATCTGGTTATCCATAAGGACAGAGTAGTATTACGTCCTCACCCAGCCTTTCTTCCTAAGGTGGTATCGAGGTTTCACTTGAACCAGGATGTGGTTCTTCCTTCTTTTTTCCCCAAACCAAGCTCGGTAGAGGAAAAGTTATTGCATTCTTTGGATGTAGTAAGAGCAGTTAAAGCTTATCTAAAAGCCACTGCTCAGATTCGTAGAACGGATTCTCTGTTTGTTCTGCCGAAAGGCCCCAGAAAGGGTCAGGCAGCATCAAAATCTACTTTAGCCAAGTGGATTCGACAGGTCATAATACAAGCCTATGGCTTGAAAAGTAGACCGCCTCCGTTCAAAGTTAGGGCGCACTCCACGAGAGCAGTTGGAACTTCATGGGCAGTGCATCACCAGGCCTCCCTGGTGCAAATTTGTAAGGCCGCAACATGGTCTTCAGTACACACGTTTACTAGGTTCTACCAGGTGGACGTGAGAAGTCAGGAGGATGTCGCCTTTGGGCGCAGTGTGTTGCAGGCCGCAAAAGATCCTCATGCCTGATGGCGCCCAGCTTATGTATGGTGTATCCCCCCCCTCATGTGGCATTGCTTTGGGACGTCCCACATAGTAATGACTATGCTGCTCTGTGTCCCGTGATGTATGAACAAGAAAGTAGGATTTTTAAAACAGCTTACCTGTAAAATCCTTTTCTTGGAGTACATCACGGGACACAGAGCTCCCACCCCTCTTTTGGGGACACGTATTGCTTTGCTACAAAACTGAGGTACTCCCGGATGGGAGGGGCTTATATAGGGGAGGGTACTTCCTGTTTGGAAGTTGCCAGTGCCAGCACCTGAAGGTAATTCTATATAACCCACATAGTAATGACTATGCTGCTCTGTGTCCCGTGATGTACTCCAAGAAAAGGATTTTACAGGTAAGCTGTTTTAAAATCCTACTTTTTTTCAAAAAAAAGGCGTTTGAAAAATTATTGCGCAAATACCATGCAAGAAAAAAGTTGCAATGACCGTCATTTTATTCCCTAGGGTGTCTGCTAAAAAAAAACATATATAATGTTTGGGGGTTCTGAGTAATTTTCTAGCAAAAGAATGATGATTTGTACATGTAGGAGAGAAGTGCCAGAATAGGCCCGGTATGGAAGTGGTATAAAAAGCCCTGTATTGAAGTGGTTAAGATGCAAATCAATTTATAACTTTTTTTTAAATGCGTTTTTCTGGATATTTTTGTTGTTATTCTGTCTCTCACTGTTAAAATATACCTACCATTAAAATTATAGACTGATCATTTGGCAATGTCAGTGGGCAATAGTTTGCACAATATAGCGCAGTTAGTGTTTACTGCAGCAGCTGAGATCTATTGGAAAGGCGCTGGTAGAATATAATATTTAGATTAGACACAGTAATGGTCCTTTTAACAAAGGTTGAGATGACCTTTACATGGGAATACTTTGTTTTCAATAATTTGGCTCACTCGCAGAAGGGTATTGTGTGAAGAAGCAGTTGTCTAGCACTGTAAAGTAAGAGGCAGAGCAAACCTATGTAATGAACAAATATGGATCCCCTTTTATATATACACTACCTTTAAAAGTATTTACCCCCCATATGGAAAAGCTGTATTTATGGCAGCCACTGGGGTCTCACCATAGGAAATAAAAGGGCTGCAGTATGCGTACGCACTAAAAAATGTGCCTAAAAGTATGTTTTTTTGTACGAAAGGTGTGAGACTCCGAGCTGAGCTGCGTAGTGAATATCATTGGATGAAGACTGACATTAAGTATTTATCTGGAGGGAGGGAGGGAGGCAGTCTAGAAGTTTAATTACTGGCTTGAAGAATGTATATAATTATGCAAGCATTTTTACTTTGTGTTTTAATTCATTTAAATCGCTTTGCAAAGTCTACAAGAAACCAAATGAAATCCACTGTGATTCGTTGGGGGTTATTTATGAAAGGCAAATCCACTTTGCACTTTGCACTTGTAGTGCAGTCGCTGTAAATCTGAGGGGTAGATCTGAAATGAGGGGAAGCTCTGCTGATTTTATTATCCAATAATGTGCAAGCTAAAATGCTGTTTTTTATTTTCCTTGCATGTCCCCCTCGGATCTACAGCGACTACATTTCCAAGTGCACGAAGAGGAAAAAATAAAAAATATGGACAGCCGCACTCCAAAAAACCTTTGAGGGTCACTTTTATTGTAAAAAGATGGAAAATTACACCAAAATTCATCACAGCATAGCCAGGGTAACTGCTTGCATGTTTCACACTGAAGGTCAGTGCTTAATCATAGCTAATTAGTTACAAACATCACACCTCTAATATAGAAAGAAAAGACACGTACTCATGTGATCTGAGGCCTCAATTAGAAGCCAATTAAAAATCAATTAGTGTTGAAAAGTATTGTGAGTGAAAAACCCCATTGCATGTATATGGTTGACAATTATTGTCTATGTGACACTTAAAAGGTAAGTAAAAAGAAAATAAATGAAATAAAACTTAAATGAAAGAGACAATCCCTCGGGAACCAAAAAAAGTGATCCAGGGAGAAAAAAAAAGAAAGAAAAAGAAAAACTGTGATAATGCGTTTATTGTGTAAACGAAGGTGTAATGTGAGAAAATTAACTGGTGCATGTAATGCATATAATATGTGTATAGTTAATAATAATAGTGATGACTAATGAAATGTATGTGTGTGTGTTACCTTTATAACATTAAACATGAAAATAAAATTAAAAAATGAAATAAAAAATGTGTATGACAATATAATATGTAAAGAAATATAATAAATTGGTGTATAAATGAGTGAATATGGTGAATGAAATAAGTGATAATGATGAGAGGTGTACTGATGTGAAAATAAGTGAAATATAAGGAATATAAAATAGTGAGAGAAAAGGAAAGTAAATAAAGAGAAAACAAGAGAAAAAAGAAAGAGGAAAGAAAACAACAAGGAAAAAAAAAAAAAGGAAAAAGTTTCTCCATACTTAAAAATATATGTCTGCAAAATCAATGAGTGTGTCGTACATACAGTTTGTGGTCTATTAATAAAAACCAACTAGTGTATAAATATATTGTGCAAGCTATTGTTAACATGTTTTACATATATATGTGTATATATGTATTTCTATCGTTTTTTAATGGTTATTGTCATTTTTTCCCCCTTTTTATTTCCCTTTCATTTCCCTCTTATTTACTATTTACTATTCACTATTCTCTATCCTCTATGCTTCACCCTCTTTGTCGTTTCTCTGCTCCTCCCTCCTCTACTGGTTACCCTGGCTGTTTCATTGTGTCCTATCTATCTCTCTCTTGTCTGCCCCTCCTTTCCATTTTTTGGCTTTTCTTCATCAGCAACTATGGAATATATGTTTGGACCGACCAGCAGTATTTGCAATCAATATCTGTGCTTACCCACATATGGATATACTGGGAAGTTTTTTGCACGACACGATTGCCATTTCCATCTCCCATGCCGTGCGCAGTCCCTGGGATAATTGGCTGTCTAGATTTACATACAGCCATATACACCACGATGGGACTAGGGCTGATATACTATGTAACATTAAAAATTCAGTAATACCACATATCTTACAGTTGCATCTATGAGGATCTGCCTAGAAAAACAATATAAGGCTCTGTTTATTAGAATCAGAGTTCTACTAAAAAACATATAAAATAATAAAAATTAAAGAATAGAACGATCATTCACGCTCATAAGTGTTTCACTTTTTATTTTTCCTTCCTAAAATTTGATATTTTGCTACATCGGGATAAAGTGAAAATAACACACAGATTTGCCAGGACGGTTGTATGTCCACTTTTGCATGCTACTAAGCCGCAAGAAATTATAGACTATGATGGCAAATGTTGGGAGAATTTATAATTGATAAAAAAATTTATGATCATTGTTCTTTTTGTACCTCTTTTTTCTTTTTCATTTTATTGTGCTACATATGTTCTTATGTTTGTTTATGTATGTTGAAACTGTTTTTTATACAGTGTAATATTGGTATCGGTTATGGTTTCTTAGTAATTGGGTACAACAATTGTTTTAGCCACACTAGTACAATTTTAGTATACAGAAAACAAATAACATCCAGTTCCGGGGACACCATGACAATAACCATTAAAAAACTATGGAAATACATATATACACATATATATGTAAAACATGTTAACAATAGCTTGCACAATATATTTATACACTAGTTGGTTTTTATTAATAGACCACAAACTGTATGTATGACACACTCATTGATTTTGCGGACATAGATTTTTATATATGGAGACACTTTTTCCTTTTTCTTTTTTCCTTGTTTTCTCTCCTCTTTCTTTTTTCTCTTGTTTTCTCTTTATTTACTTTCCTTTTCTCTCACTATTTTATATTCCTTATATTTCACTTCTCAATTTTCATCATTTATTTTTACATCAGTACACCACTCATCATTATCACTTATTTCATTCACCATATTCACTCATTTATACACCAATTTATTATATTTCTTTACATATTATATTATCATACACATTTTTTATTTCATTTTTTTATTTTATTTTCATGTTTAATGTTATAAAGGTAACACACACATACATTTCATTAGTCCACTGTTAATCATTACTATTATTATTAACTATAAGCATATTATATGCATTACATGCACCAGTTAATTTTCTCACATTACACCTTTGTTTACACAATAAACGCATTATCACAGTTTTTCTTTTTCTTTCTTTTTTTTTTTTTTTCTCCCTGGATCACTTTTTTTGGTTCCCGAGGGATTGTCTCTTTCATTTAAGTTTTTATTTCATTTATTTTCTTTTTACTTACCTTTTAAGTGTCACATAGACAATAATTGTCAACCATATACATGCAATGGGGTTTTTCACTCACAATACTTTTCAACACTAATTGATTTTTAATTGGCTTCTAATTGAGGCCTCAGATCACATGAGTACGTGTCTTTTATTTCTATATTAGAGGTGTGATGTTTGTAACTAATTAGCTATGATTAAGCACTGACCTTCAGTGTGAAACATGTAAGCAGTTACCCTGGCTATGCTGTGATGAATTTTGGTGTAATTTTCCATCTTTTTACAATAAAAGTGACCCTCAAAGGTTTTTTGGAGTGCAGCTGTCCATATTTTTTATTTTTTCCTCTTCATATGCTACGTGCATTGCTGGCACCCACGGTAGTCCTGTCATTACGGATTGTTGGAGTGTATCCACCTGGAGCGGTAAAAATATCTCTCTCTACACTTCCAAGTGCACTTGTAGTGCAAAGTGGATTTGCCTTTAGTAAATAACCCCCATTGTCTTATGACACTAAAACATAAAATATTCCATGTGAATTGAGCACATTTTATGGACACCGAGGGACATTTATTAAGCAAACTATCAACATAATTTGATGCAAACCAGACTGCCTCTCATTCAGCAAAGTCTCTGTTACAGGTTTAGATTGTATTAGCAATCCCAGCACCTATAATCCTGGGCAACCAACTGAAATAGATTTTTAAATTTATGAGACAGATTTGTCACTGAAAATTAGATAAATCTGTTGCACTGTGCACTGCTCCTGGTTATCATTGGCTTGTTTGGTTTTAAGAATTGATAAATGTCTCCCAATGTATTATTACAAACTATACTGTACATAGAAATACTTGGATACATTACTTAGATTAAGCTGATTCCTTGATAACAATTTTACATACCCTTAAAGCGGACCTTCAGTAATTTTTTCAACTTTCCATCTATTAAATCTTCTGCCCTTGTTGTTTTAACTTTGGATAGTAAAAAAAAAATGCTGCCAGTAAATACCTTATATAGCCCACTTCCTGTTTCTTGTCTGGTCATTAGCCTAGGCTTATGACATAATGCACAGCTCTCTCTCTGTCTCATGAGAGTTTGCCAGGCAGAGAGGGGGAGTGAGTCATAAGAGGGCCAATGAGAGCTGCAGAGCTGAAGTTGTGTGTCTGTGTAAATCCAGAAAGTGAACAGGCAGCAGCTTCAACTGCCCACAGTTAAAATGGTTGCAGCCAGACTTAGCGGAGGGAGATTTCTGCAGCATATTTGGCAAGTACAGAATCACAGTATATATAAAATAATATGCAAAGTGGTTGCAGGGAAGCTTCAGAACGGCAAAGATGTTTTTATTACTAAATATGTGTGCAGTCTGCAGTTCCTCTTTAAATAATACACACAATATCTATTTTGGAATTTTTACATGCTTTAGGAAATAGCTAGTCTGAAGAGACAGTTCACAGAGCTGCTGTCAGATATTGGCTTTGTGCAGGAAGGTCTTCGAGCTAGAGACATTGAGAAGAGGTGGGCCCAGAAAGGAGATGGTGTCATAGAAGCTACCGGGCAAGAGGTAAGTAAAAACCTTAATAACCCTCCTACCCTAGATCTGTCAATTTGAAGTTACTTAATTGCATTTTTTTAGATGTGTGTAACATTTGTAAATGTTTTTGTTTGTGAATAACTTTTTTGTTAAAAATCTCATCTGTAAATCTCTCTGTAAACTCCTACATATTTTTAGGATAAAATTATAGAAAAGGGCTCCTGCTACTCCACCCAAGAAAAGTTATAGGTGTGTTGGGCACGGTCCACAAGCCTCACAATAAACCTGCATATAATAAGTATCACCCCAAGCTATATTTCAAAACAAGCCTACATATAAAACAAGTAAATCAGCTTAATAAAAGCATGAATACAGAACTGGTAGCTTATTGTCCTTTTATTTAAAAAAAAAACTGCTTTAGCAACCAATATTTTAATAATGTCCAATATAGAACCACTATGGCAGATTTAAACTAAAGCTTCTTTCTTATCCATTGAGGGACCATGGAATTCAAATACTGATGCGATACCCTACTATATCTAGAGGATTGCCATGTATCTCTTCGAGCGGCACTTGATATTATTAATCAATTTGGGCTTTATTCTGGAGTGTGGATAAATAGGAAGAAATCACTGCTCTTTCCCCTTGCATCGGTTGCCCTTTCTGTTGTCCCTTTAGCCCCTGTCCGGACGGCCTCTAAATTTAAATATTTGGGGGTGGAGGTGCAGCGTGACCTTAATGCGTATGTTTGGGACAACTTTCTTCCCCTTTTGCAACACTTGCAGATCAAGTGTAACTGGACCTCTTTGCTCCTTAGCACTATTGGCCACGTTAATCTCCTTAACCACTTGCTTACTGGGCACTTAAACCCCCTTCCTGGGGGGACGTGGCTTGCGGCTGATGGGATAAGACGCATAGCGTGAGAGCTCCGCCGACACCCTGCACATTTCTCCTGATAAAAGGTCACGGCGGCACCTGCTTCTCCCGCGATCGGCACCGGAAGGTCCCTCTCACTCTCCCCGGGACAGCGGTGTACATTTAGTGCCTATTCGGCGGCAGGCATGTCCCGCAGAAGTGCGAAAGACAACATGCACTCAGCAGAGCATGGAGGCCAAGATGGCGCCCGGAGCCAGCGCTCAGCAAAAGAGGCAGCCATGAGGATGTTCGGCGGTGCTCTGGGGAAGGGAGGCACACCTAAAATCACTTCCCAGCTTGTGGAAGCACCTGACATAGACCCTCCAGAAGAGGCAATGGAGCAGATATGGCCAGAGGATGAGGAACAGCCCTCCATATGGGACACAGTGAGTACATCTGCCCCTACATGGCCCCCAGTGCTCACACAGATCAGGACAATCAATCCCCTGAACCAACATTGAGGGATATCTTTGCGGCAGTAACCTCCTGCAACACCTCAATTGCATCCCTAACCATTGAGATCAAAGGAGTGAAACTGGAACTGAATATGGTTAGTTAGGACTTGCAGAAACTACGCGACCACACAGCCGCACTGGAGGACAGGGTGAGCAATGTGGAGGATGATGTCGCACCCCTGCAGAGAGAGGTCCGCCATATGCAATCCGTTTTAAACGGCCATACTGCGCGCCTAGAAGATATGGAGAACAGGCAGAGACGCAATAACGTTCGCGCGGTAGGCATACCAGAGCAAGCTGAGGGCAAAAATCCCGTGTCATTCATTGAGAACTGGCTTGTTAACACTTTTGGTAAAGAGTCCTTCTCACCGATGTTTGCGGTGGAACGCGCCCATAGAGTCCCACCAAGGCCACCTAAGCCTGGAGAACCTCCCAGACCGTTCCTGTTCAAAATGCTGAACTTTAAAGATCGCGACTCCATACTGAATCAAGCCAGGACCAAGGCCAACCTTATGAGAATGGACAATACCCGCATATCCTTTTACCCGGATTTTTCTGCTGAACTTCAGCGTCGCAGAGCCAAGTTTACTGAGGTTAAAAAGCGTCTCCGCAAATACGAAGTTGCATATGCCATGCTTTACCCGGCCAAGCTGAGAATCGCGGCTAATGGCGAAACGCAGTTCTTCGATAACCCTGCTAATGCATCAATGTGGCTGGACCGGATGGAGCACACGCTCAGGAAAGCACCAGCACCTGCGGTCTGAAGAGGACCTGTCTTTATTCACTTTCAATAAGGAGAAGCGGATGTCATATTAGAAGCTGTGGACATTTTTTTTATTTTGTCTCCCTCTACACCTTTAATTTTCCTGCCAGGCGGAGGAAACAACGATTGTAACTTGCGCTACTCTTTAACAAGTTGGATTCGCAAGTTCCTCTGTATCGGAGTTGTACTGAGACGTTGGGGCCCCCCCCTACATTTGTCCTGCGAGGACACGTTTACTCTTTTGTTTGGCCCTTTTTTCGTTTTTTCTGTCCGTCAAGTTCTCTTACAGTCTACTGGATGCACGGACAAACCCTTTCTAATTTTTTCCCTTGTTTTTTGTTTTTTCTCGTTTGTTGCTCCATGTTACGGGGCATTTTTTTCCTTTTGTTCATACAATTGGCTGTTGTAAGCCGTACAAACAGTTCATTCATTTTTTGCACTATCTTACCAACCAGAAATGTAAATAAGTGGACGAGGCCACTGTACTACTTATACCTATGTTTTATCTTTAAAGCTGTCGGGTGGAGACGCAAAGCACCCATTGGTGAGCCTCTGCGCCTGACAAAGCTTCTATGGCATGATTACCTATTTACCTCAACATGTCGAATGCTTGCATCATAATTTCATGGAATGTGAGGGGCCTGGGTGACGGAGTGAAAAGAATGGCACTTTTCTCCACGGTGAAGGCTTACAGACCTTCTGTGCTATGCCTGCAGGAAACTCACCTGCAGGACAGTACCATTTCTACACTTAAAAACCGTGGATACCCCACCCAGTTTCATTCCGTTCACTCAGCCTACTCGAGGGGAGTCAGTGTCCTTATCTCACAGACGACCACTTTCCAATTGCTACAATCTATGATAGACAGGCAGGGACGATATGTGTTCCTATTATGCAAACTTGCAGGCTTTACATGTATACTAGCGAATATCTATGTCCCTCCGCCCTTCTCTTTTGATCCCCTGAAACAGTTGGCTCAATTTATGGCTGCATACCCCGGGGTTCCGGTCTGGGTGCTAGGTGATTTTAACAATGTAATGGATAAGAAGCTGGACAAATTCTCATCTAGAGTCAGCAGTGCTTCCCAAGTGGGTGGTCCCACTCCTTTCGCTAAATTCCTAGCGGAAATAGGCCTAAGAGATGTGTGGAGGGAGCAAAATCCTGCTGTGCAGTGCTACTCGTGCTATTCAGCAACATACAAATGTTTATCCCGGATAGATCTGTGTTTATCTAATGATCTAGCATATGCACTGACTGATTATGTGAAATATGCCCCGCGTAACATATCTGATCACTCCCCTGTCAGTGTTGCTATTATGACATCCCCGAGCCCGAAGCGCAGACTCTGGAAGGTAAATCCCTTCTGGTTTACAATATTCCCAGATATGGATACTATTCCTAGAGGCCTGATGGAGTTTATGCTTCATAATCAAGACACTGCCCGGTCAGGTGTGATTTGGGATGCACTAAAAGCCCACCTTAGGGGTCTTATTATTAATGAGATTAATGCAATCAAAACTAAAACTAAAGAGTGGGAGAATGTGGTGATGAATGAGGCGGCTAGGGCAGAGGAGAGATACATATCAGTACCCTCAGTGGAGACAGAATGCAGCTGGCAGGAGGCACAGGCCCTGTTCAGGCAGGTCTCGATAACAGCTGCGGAGAACAAGAGGTTCTTCCTGCAGCAAAAGTACTTCAATGAAGGAGAAAATACAGGACATTTACTAGCTATGGTAGCTAAAAACCAACAGTGCTCGACTCATATAGAGGCCATTCAAAACACAGACGGAGTGACAGTTACGGGCCCGACCGACATACCTGAAGTGTTCTCGCAGTTTTTTTAAAGACCTGTATACATCCAAGGTGCATCCCACACAAGAGGACTTGGCCCACTTTCTGGACCAGTGCTCTTTTCCCATGGTAGCGCCGCAGGGACTTACAGCACTTAATGCACCACTGACACTGGAAGAATTGACTGCGGCGGTAGCACAGATGGCTCATAATAAGTCCCCGGGGGTTGACGGTTTACCCACAGAGACGTATGGGAAATATGGTGACATTTTGTTGCCCACCCTTCTAAAAACACTGAACAGCGCCCTAGAGGATGGCAATTTACCCACCTCTATGAATGAGGCTATTATTATTGTATTACCAAAGACGGGCAAGGATTTACTGCAGCCAGACTCCTATAGACCCATATCTCTGCTTAACGCAGACGTCAAATTATTGGCTAGAGTGCTGGCCACAAGACTGTCCGGAGTTGTGGCGGAACTGGTCCATTTTGACCAGTCCGGCTTCATCCCGGCTAGATCTACAGCACTGAACATTAGAAGACTGTTCCTTAATACCCAGATACCGGTGGATAACCCGGGCAATAGGGCCATCTTTTCCCTCGACGCTGCCAAGGCCTTTGACAGCGTCGAGTGGAGATACCTGTGGGAGGTTCTGCGGCGATTTGGTCTGAGGGATAGATTTATCTCCTGGGTGCAGTTGCTGTATGCTGCTCCGGTGGCTAGGGTGCGGATAAATGACTCCCTCTCTGAGCCATTTCCTTTATATCGGGGCACACGGCAGGGGTGTCCCTTGTCGCCCCTGCTGTTCGCCCTTGCATTGGAGCCGCTAGCGGCTATGGTGAGGACCTCGCCAGACATCACAGGCTTCCGTAGAGGACTAGGAGAGGAAAAGATTTCCTTGTACGCGGATGACACGCTGTTATATTTGGGAGACACTGACCGCTCTCTGAGAGCAGTAATGAAACTAATAGACCAGTTTGGTCGGCTGTCGGGATTTGCCATCAATTGGCATAAATCTGCCTTACTACCATTAGATCCGTTGCCGGCAACTTTGCCGGAGGACGTGTCCCACATACAGGTGGTTTCATCATTTAAATACTTGGGAATAATGGTGACTGGGGAAACACGGGACTACATAGCTTTAAATCTTAAACCTATTTTGCAAAAATTTCAGCAGAAACAAGCAAGTTGGAGTAGGCTGCCGCTGTCGGTGACTGGCCGTATTAATCTCATAAAAATGATCTGGGCACCACAACTGTTATATATCTTACACAATGCTCCTCTCTGGATACCACAATATTGGTTCCAGCGTATGGACTCGCAGTTCAGGGCTCTTATATGGAGAGGTGGAGGGGCGAGAATTAAACTGGCCACTCTGCAGCTTCCTAGAGATCAGGGGGGTATGGCGGTTCCACACCCCCAAATGTACTATTTGTCAGCACAGTTACAGCACTTCACAGGCTGGGATCTTGGGACGGTGCTGGATCCTTCCAGGGGTCTCCTCCTGGGCAGTGACACAAATTACACTGCACTATCCAATATGGAGATGGGCTTCTCTAAAGCCCCTATAACCTGCCCTACAATTCGGTCACTAATAAAAATCTGGAAGAGGGTCAAGTCCATATTGGGTGTGACGGGTTATTTCTGTCAGACTCCTATATGGAGGAACCGATTCTACATGGAACTAAATAGAGTGCCCGATCCATTAGAGTGGGAAAGAGCTGGGGTCAGATTTCTTGCCCAAATACTGGATGGTTCAGTTTTAAAGCCTTTCACCCAGTTGCTAAATGAATTTCCTGCCCTTAGGGGACACCACTTTCAGTACAGACAACTACAACATGCCATTAGGTATCAGAACAGACACTCTAGTCTGCAACTAGAAAACTCTACATTCCTCGAATCTATATTTACTGACCCGGAGAAAAGGGGAATCATCTCTAGAATCTATGCCCATCTTCTATCACACATACAGGCCCCAGACTTACTACCGTGCAGAGAAGGGTGGGAGAGAGATGTAGGTCCCATTGATGGTGAGCAGTGGAATCAGATACTGGGGGTGGGTCCGGTGGTTTCAGTGTTGGCAGCACAAAGACTCTCTCAACTGTTTATACTGCACAGGGTGTATCGCACACCTATTCAACTTCATAGATGGGGGTAGACGTGACTCTCCCATATGTCCCAAATGCCAGGCTCACCCAGGTGATCTCATCCACATGCTTTGGAGGTGCCCCAAATTAGTGAGGTATTGGAGCGATGTTGTTGCCAGAATAAATAATACCTTTCAGGTCCAGCTTGGGTTGGAGCCACTGGTGTGCCTGCTGGGCAGTCTGGATGAAGATTTATATCTACCGCCAATATATATTGCTATTACGAGACTGCTATACTTGGCCAGGAAACTTATTGCCCGGTTGTGGCTGTCAGCACGTATACCACAGGAGGCACAATGGATACAAATGGTTAACACCACTCTTATCCGTGAAAAATACACCTATCAGCATAGGAAATCACCAAACAAATTTACCAATATATGGCAGGACTGGTTGAGATCCCCAGAAGTGGCACCGCCACAGCTGGCCCTGGATAGGCTACTAATGGGATGAGGGATGAATGACTGACTATCTAAACGCATGCATGTCTTCTTTGCTGTCACACCACAGGGAGAGTTGTTTCTAACTGACGAGTCTGAGTCAAGGTGAAACGTCAATGGTTGGTTTGTTATTAACATTCAATTACTATCTACTGTTTGGTTTTCCCTTTGTTTCTTTTTTTATTCTTACTTTTAATTTTAATTTTTACTACCATTCTCTCTATATGTAGAATGAGCACTTGGATATGGCATTACCCTATTTATACAGGAGTATGATTCCAGTATTGTCTGTGCAAGTATATTAGACTGAAAAGTTAAAAGTTGATACTCTTGATGTATATATCCACAGTGTCATACATTTGTCATGTATAAGATGTAATGCCTTGTGCTAATAAAAACCTTTTTGTTGATTAAAAAAAAAAAAAAACCCTTCCTGCCCAGGCCAATTTTCAGCTTTCAGCGCTGTCACGCTTTGAATGACAATTGCGCGGTCGTGCTACGTGGCTCCCAAACAAAATTGACGTCTTTTTTTTCCCACAAATAGAGCTTTCTTTTGGTGGTATTTGATCATCTCTGCGGTTTTTATTTTTTGCGCTATAAACAAAAAAAGAGCGACAATTTTGAAAAAAAAACAAAATTTTTTACTTTTTGCTATAATAAATATTCCAATTTTTTTTTTTTTATATATTATTTTTCTCAGTTTAGGCCGATACGTATTCTTCTACATAATTTTTGGTAAAAAAAATCGCAATAAGCGTTTATTGATTGGTTTGCGCAAAAGTTATAGCGTCTACAAAATAGGGCTTAGTTTTATAGCATTTTTATTAATATTTTATTTTTTTACTAGTAATGGCGGGGATCAGCGATTTTTATTGTGACTGCGACATTATGGCGGACACATCGGATGCTTTTGACACCATTTTGGGACCATTGTCATTTTCACAGCGCCCAGTGCTATAAAAATGCACTGGTTACTGTAAAAATGACACTGGCAGGGAAGGGGTTAACACTAGGGGCGAGGAAGGGGTTAAATGTGTAACCTGGGAGTGATTACTACTGTGTGGGGGAGGGGACTGACTGGGGGAGGTGACCGATCTGTGTCCCTATGTACAAGGGACACAGCATCGGTCTCCTCTCCCTGACAGGACGTGGATCTCTGTGTTTACACACAGAGATCCACATCCTTGTCTGTGTACCGGCCGATCACGGGTGCCTGGCGGACATCGCGGCCGCCAGGCACGCGCATCGGCATGTCAGTGACGCGCCCCCCAGTGGCCGGAGGAGCCAGTATGGTACAGAATTCACTTATTCTTCCTATACTCTGCTATGGGGTAACCCTGCACTCCCTCACCTGCTCACTGTGCCGCATCCTGTCATATGGGCTAGATATGGCATAAAACACTGCGAAATATAATACTACGGGGGACTCTCTAACCCTTTGATGAACTTAAACGTACCTACAACCTACCTAATAGTAAATATAGTGGTTTTGTGGTCTGGCTATGGGTAGACACCTAGTATAACGCACCTCATCCCAAATTATTGAGACAAAACATAAGAGAGAGTAAGTGGGACTATACCGGTGCTGGTAAATAAATACTGAACACAGTGGAAGACTCGACTACCAAATAAAAAATATATACAGTATCTTTTATTATTGACAATTTTAAAAAGATAATAAAAATTTGAGCAATATCACAGAATTCATAATAGGGTAATTGCAAAAATGTTGGTTGCATCAGTGTTCAGCTGAGAAGATCATACACAATCCCAACATGTTTCGCCCATTGGGGCTTCGTCAGGGGAAGTATGTCTCAGACGTCTAAACGAATGATCAGCTAATGAATGAACAAAAAAGAAGAGATTACCACTTGGAAATCAATAATGGACAATTAGTTTAGAAACATTAGAGATCAGCCTGTAGACAGGTCCACAAATGATATGACGCTGGCAACTTACCACCAAAGACCCTAGATGGAAATGGAGGAGAGTAGAAGAAACCCCACAGTGGGAGGGCGAAAGGCCTCTCCCTGGGCAGCAGGCAGGGTGAGACTCTGAGCAGAAGAACCCCCACAGTGGTCACTCATATGACCTGGCCTAGAAAAACAGAACAAAATATCAAAACTTTTAATCAAAGCGAGCAAATGAGTGGAATAGCTACAATAATTGTATGTATAAATAGAAAAATATATGTGACCATGTATACATCAGGGCGCTGCCATGATTAGGCTGTTTGTCCATTTAACACGATCACTACATCAAAAAATACCATAATAGAGACTTAAAAAATGATAAAGAATACACACTTAAAATCAAAGGGTATGAAGCATAAATACTTCAAGAGAGAGTAGAAAAGGGGGGGTGGGGGCGCATGTCAATATAAATCCACAAAAGTATCCAAAGAAGCAATCTTTTGAAAAATAAGGATTTCAATCCAAGAAAAAACAATAAATTCAGTGGGAAAACCCACTCGATGGAATATTCTAAACAAGAAAAAGATAAAATAATAATAAGTATTTGATTGGTAAGGAAAAAATAGAAAAAAAAGAGAAAAAATAAAGGAAAAATAATGAATAAATAAATTTATAATAAAATAAAGAGGGAATCTAAGGTTTAAATAAAATGGAATTAAACGTGAAATATGTAGCGGTGATGATGGTGTGTAGTTAAAAATATATAATTAACTTTGTCATTAGTTAAAAAGTGTATGATTGTCAGTTGTACTAGACAGATTTAAATAGTGAGGTGAAAGGAAAAGGATGTCAGCAAATGGACACCCAACAGAATATTACCTTATACAAGTGGATAGATAACCTCAGGTTGCCCCCAACTGCTCTGGCAGATCTAGCGCCAGAGCCGCCGGCTTATAAGTGATCACCACTCGGCCGGCGTCTGACATCACCGGCCGAGTGCGGACGTGATAGTGTCCATGCGCATGCGCCCGATACCCAAATATCCACCCAAACTACAGGATCCAGAAGGCCAAGCGGCCCGGAGGCGTGGCCCGCCAATGCACGATGACAACTAGGAGCGAGAGGCAATCCTAGTGCAGAGCGTCAGGATCTCTGGCGATGGATTGCCGGACAGAGTGTGGGCGGATCGAGGGCTAGATGGTTAACCCATGAAGGTAACAGGGAAGCATAGTAGCACTCGGACACAGATTTGGGCAACATCCGGGAGAACCCGGATGTGCCCTTGGGCGTCCATATGGAGGTAAGAAGAAGCCCAGCAGTCCACCACTTCTCTACCACCCTGTGAGGGCATCAACTCTCTCCGGAGGGCAATCGGCAGAGCTACCCCATCATTCATTCACAGATGACGGAGGCAGTTAACCAACAAAAGCTGACTCCACCAATCCAGATGGAAGAGCTACAGGCCGATCTCAAAATACACTTTCATAGAGATATGCAGATATAATTACAATAAGTCCATTCAAAAAATTGCTCACATACATTTGTATAAGGACCATATAAATGACAAACATACTTATACCATAAATGTACAAAGGATTACAGCATCAAAACTAATAAACTTAATAATGCCTCACAGTAATATTGTTTTTTTGATGAATATAACAAGTAGGAAAGTTATACATCAGGAGAGAAAAGGGGGAGAGAGAAAGAGAGGGGAACAGGAGGGGAACATGCCAAGAGAGATCAAAGGATGGTGGAATCACAGAAAAGGTTTGAAACTACGAGTTTCATTGAAACCAGGAAAAACAGTTGCTTTTAAATTGTAAATCCAATGAGCCTCTAGTTGTAATAATGTTTTATCAACACTTCCTCCCCTAACATGAAGTGGGACATGTTCTAAAGCCACAAATCGTATCATATGTGCATCAAAGCCATGAAAAAGACCAACATGACAGCTAACCGCTGTTTCCATTTTTTTTTTAAGGATGGGTTTTATATGATCACGAATACGCTTCAAAAAAGGACGCTTGGTCTTCCCAAAATAGAACCCACCACATTGGCAAATGGCCAAGTACACGATGCCTGGAGTGTAACAATTAACCCTGCACTTGGCATGATGAGTCTGTCCATTGGGAAGATCACAGGTGGAACTGTTAATCATAAAGGGACATATATTACAATGCCCACAAGAAAATGTTCCTGGATTAGGACATTTAACATGACTATGAGGTTCAAAATGGCTGTGAACAAAATTATCCTTGAGAGATGGCGCCCGTTTATAAGTAATCTGAGGTGTCGCTCCAATGTATTTATTAATGATTGGGTCAACTGACAGTAAGGGCCAGAATTTATCCACTATTTTTCTAATTTTGTGATGTTCCGTGGAATATTTTGTAATTATCCTTACTTGGTCTGTTTTGGTGTTAGGCTTTTGGCGAAAAATGAGCGAGTTACGATCTTTCTCCAGTACTCTGTTTATAAGCTTTTTTCAGAACAGAGTGGCTATATCCCCTGTTTTTCAGACGATTGTACAATTCATCAGCAGCTCTCTTAAAGTCAGCAACACGGCTACAGTTGCGCCTAATGCGCAAGTACTGACTATAGGGAATACTATTCACAAGCGATGTGGGATGGAAGCTGGATGCATGTAGAATAGTATTCCCTGCAGAGGGCTTTCTGTAGAGGGATGATTCTATTCCACCTTCCCCATCCAGATGTATCAGAAGGTCAAGAAAACTTATTTCAGTCTGACTACAGGTCATGGTGAATTTTAGATTGAAGTCATTGGCCGAAATGCTGTCCATAAATTGCTCAAGTTCATCTCTACTGCCCGACCAGAAGAGGAGGACATCATCAATGTACCTGTACCAAGATATGATCTTGTCCAGATACACAAACAAGTCCTCACGGGCAAACAAATCCCTCTCCCACCCCCCAGGTACAGGTTGGCGTACGATGGGGCACATCGTATCCCCATCGCAACCCCCTGCACCTGGAGGTAGTGGGAGAGTCCAAACATGAATACATTGTGAGTAAGTATGAAACTGAGCAATTCAACAATAAAAGAGTTATAGACAGCTGAATCAGGTCCCCTTTCCTGTAGATGACTTTGTATGACGCTAATCCCCTTGGTGTGGGGAATTGCATTGTACAATCCCTCTATGTCCAAGGCCACAAGCCAAGTATTAGCAGGGAGTGTAATGCCTTCAATGATTTTCAACAGGTCTATAGTGTCCTTAACATAAGATGATAAAGCAACTCCTCCCACAAAGCCATCAAATCCTCAAGGGCATGAGGCTTTGTGGGAGGAGGGACACACCGAGGAAGACGCCCCCTGGTCATCCTCTATACCGGGGATGTCTGCGAGCGGTGTGTCCTCCCCCCCCCCCCCCCGCCCTCCTCCTTTAGGCCAAAATCACGTATGTTTCCCCTGCTTCACACAAACCCCAACATTTGGGCTTTTGTGCAGCAAACGACCAAGGAAATTGAAAAAATAAATTTTGACCTCCATAGACAAACCAATCTTACAAAAAGACAGAGAAGCAGTCAAATCACTTCAAAGTAACACCTATTGTCATCAAGCCTGCGAATAAAGGGGGAAACCTTGTTATCATGGATATTGTGCAGTACGAAGCTATGTTCAAGGACATTTTGTCCAATGGCACTTGGTACCCGCACAATCTCCCAAACTGTGATTGAAAATTTTGTTAGGGAATACCGTGGCATAATTCTTAAAGCCTATCAGCGAGGCATAATTGATCAAAATACGTGGAATTTTCTGAACGTTAAGGATCCTAAGGTACCCACCTTTTATGCTCTGCCGAAGGTCCACAAATCTCTTACTAAACCTCCTGGCTGTCCCATCATATCAGGCTGTTTAAGCCTGACTGAGAATGCAAGCTCCTTAATCGATGATTATTTGCAGCCACATGTTGTTGCTTTGTCATCTTATGTTAAGGATACTATAGACCTGTTGAAAATCATTGAAGGCATTACACTCCCTGCTAATACTTGGCTAGTGGCCTTGGACATAGAGGGATTGTACAATGCCATTCCCCACACCAAGGGGATTAGCGTCATACAAAGTCACCTACAGGAAAGGGGACCTGATTCAGCTGTCTATAACTCTTATTGTTGAATCGCTCGGTTTCATACTCACAATGTATTCATGTTTGGACTTTCCCACTACCTCCAGGTGCAGGGGGTTGCGATGGGGACACAATGTGCCCCATTGTACGCCAACCTGTACCTGGGGGGGTGGGAGACGGATTTGTTTGCCCGTGAGGACTTGTCTGTGTATCTGGACAAGATCATATCTTGGTACAGGTACATTGATGATGTCCTCCTCTTCTGGTCGGGCAGCAGAGATGAACTTGAGCAATTTATGGACAGCATTTCAGCCAATGACTTCAATCTAAAATTCACCATGACCTGTAGTCAGACCGAAATAAGTTTTCTTGACCTTCTGATACATCTGGATGGGGAAGGTGGAATAGAATCATCCCTCTACAGAAAGCCCTCTGCAGGGAATACTATTCTACATGCATCCAGCTTCCATCCCACATCACTTGTGAATAGTATTCCCTATAGTCAGTTCTTGCGCATTAGGCGCAACTGTAGCCATGATGCTGACTTTAAGAGAGCTGCTGATGATTTGTACAATCGTCTGAAAAACAGGGGATGTAGCCACTCTTTTCTGAAAAAAGCTTATAACAGAGTACTGGAGAAAGATCGTAACTCGCTTATTATTCGCCAGAAGCCTAACACCAAAACAGACCAAGTAAGGATAATTACAAAATATTCTACGGAACATCACAAAATTAGAAAAATAGTGGATAAATTCTGGCCCTTACTGTCAGCTGACCCAATCATTAATAAGTACATTGGAGCGACACCTCAGATTACTTATAAACGGGCGCCATCTCTCAAGGATAATTTTGTTCACAGCCATTTTGAACCTCTTAGTCGTGTTAAATGTCCTAATCCAGGAACATTTTCTTGTGGGCATTGTGATGTATGTCCCTTTTATGATTAACAGTTCCACCTGTGGTCTTCCCAATGGACAGACTCATCATGCCAAGTGCAGAGTTAATTGTTACACTCCAGGCATCGTGTACTTGGCCATTTGCCAATGTGGTGGGTTCTATATTGGGAAGACCAAGCGTCCTTTTTTGAAGCGTATTCGTGACCATATAAAACCCATCCTTAAAAATAAAATGGAAACAGCGGTTAGCTGTCATGTTGGTCTTTTCCATGGCTTTGATGCACATATGATACGATTTGTGGCTTTAGAACATGTCCCACTTCATGTTAGGGGAGGAAGTGTTGATAAAACATTATTACAACTAGAGGCTCGTTGGATTTACAATTTAAAAGCAACTGTTTTTCCTGGTTTCAATGAAACTCTTAGTTTCAAACCTTTTCTGTGATTCCACCATCCTTTGATCTCTCTTGGCGTGTTCCCCTCCTGTTCCCCTCTCTTTCTCTCTCCCCTTTTTCTCTCCTGATGTGTAACTTTCCTACTTGTTATATTCATCAAAAAAACAATATTACTGTGAGGCATTATTAAGTTTATTAGTTTTGATGCTGTAATCCTTTGTACATTTATGGTATAAGTATGTTTGTCATTTATATGGTCCTTATACAAATGTATGTGAGCAATTTTTGAATGGACTTATTGTAATTATATCTGCATATCTCTATGAAAGTGTATTTTGAGATCGGCCTGTAGCTCTTCCATCTGGATTGGTGGAGTCAGTCTTTGGTTAACTGCCTCCGTCATCTGTGAATGATGGGGTAGCTCTGCTGATTGCCCTCCGGAGAGAGTTGATGCCCTCACAGGGTGGTAGAGAAGTGGTGGACTGCTGGGCTTCTTTTTACCTCCATCTGGATGCCTAAGGGCACATCCGGGTTCTCCCGGATGTTGCCCAAATCTGTGTCCGAGTGCCACTATGCTTCCCTGTTCCCTTCATGGGTTAACCTTCTAGCCCTCGATCCGCCCACACTCTGTCCGGCAATCCATCCCCAGAGATCCTGACGCTCTGCACTAGAACGCCTCTCGCTCCTAGTTGTCATCGTGCATTGGCGGGCCACGCCTCCGGGCCGCTTGGCCTTCTGGATCCTGTAGTTTGGGTGGATATTTGGGTATCAGGCGCATGCGCTTGAACACCATCACGTCCGCACTCGGCCAGTGACGTCAGACGCCGGCCGAGTGGTGACCACTTATAAGCCGGCGGCTCTGGCGCTAGATCTGCCAGAGCAGTTGGGGGCGACCTGAGGTTATCTATCCACTTGTATAAGGTAATATTCTGTTGGGTGTCCATTTGCTGACATACTTTTCCTTCCACCTCACTATTTAAATCTGTCTAGTACAACTGACAAGCATACACTTTTTAACGAATGACAAAGTTAATTATATATTTTTAACTACACACTATCGTCACCGCTACATATTTCACGTTTAATTCCATTTTATTTAAACCTTAGATTCCCTCTTTATTTTATTATAAATTTATTTATTCATTATTTTTCCTTTATTTTTTCTCTTTTTTTTTCCTCTTTTTTCCTTACCAATCAAATACTTATTATTATTTTATCTTTTTCTTGTTTAGAATATTCCATCGAGTGGGTTTTCCCACTAAATTTCTTGGTTTTTCTTGGATTGAAATCCTTATTTTTCAAAAGATTGCTTCTTTGGATACTTTTGTGGATTTATATTGACAGGCGCCCCCCCCCCCCCCTTTTTCTACTCTCTCAAAGTATTTATGCTTCATACCCTTTTTATTTTAAGTGAGTATTCTTTATCATTTTTTAACTCTCTTATGGTATTTTTTGATGTAGTGATCGTGTTAATTGGACAAACAGCCTATTCATGGCTGCGTCCTGATGTATACAAGGTCACATATATTTTTCTTTTTTACATACAATTATAGTAGCTTTTCCTCTCATTGTCTCGCTTTGATTAAAGTTTCGATTTTTTGTTCTGTTTTTCTTGGCCAGGTCATATGAGTGATCACTGTGGGGGTTCTTCTGCTCGGAGTCTCACCCTGCCTGCTGCCCAGGGAGAGGCCTTTCGCCCTCCCACTGTGGGGTTTCTTCTACTCTCCCCCATTTCCATCTAGGGTCTTTGGTGGTAAGTTGCCAGTGTCATATCATTTGTGGACCTGTATACAGGCTGATCTCTAATGTTTCTAAACTAATTGTCCATTATTGATTTCCAAGTGGTAATCTCTTCTTTTTTGTTCATTCATTAGCTGATCATTCGTTTAGATGTCTGAGGCATACTTCCCCAGACGAAGCCCCAATGGGCGAAGCATGTTGGGATTGTGTATGATCTTCTCAGCTGAACACTGATGCAACCACCATTTTTGCAATTACCCTATTATGAATTCTGTGATATTGCTCATATTTTTAATATCTTTGTAAAATTGTCAATAATAAAAGATACTGTATATATTTTTTATTTGGTAGTCGAGTCTTCCACTGTGTTCAGTATTTATTTACCAGCACCGTTATAGTCCCGCTTACTCTCTCTTATGTTCTACCTAATAGTATGTTCTTCCGTTTTCTACAACTGCGACACACAGTTGTTGCTCAATTCCCAACTTTCCCAACCATTAAGACTGACCCTTTGGAACGTATGTTAATAGAGAAGGACCTACCTAAACCTCTGTTTTCTATTTACTCCTTACTATCTCCCTTGACCATTCCCAAAATGGACTCCCTTTGTAATAAATTGCATGTGGAAATTACATCCCTCTCGAAAGAGGACTGCCTTCTGCAATATGTCCCTACCATGATATCTGCCAGAGATCGCTTTATCCAACTGATATTTTATCCATAGAGTCTACTATACCCCTCAGCGACAGCTTGCCCTCGTTGTGATATTGCCGAGGGCACGTTTTCGCACGTGTTTTGGTCTTGCTCCAGATTATGTACTTTCTGGGCAGGGGTGTTTGATACTATTAACACAGTTGGCAACCTGTCTGTTCCTATGGACCACTTAGTGCTTCTTCTAGGACTCACTGATTTTGTAGCGTTCTCTAAACATGTCAAACTATTTCTTTTCTTTTTGACCTATTATGCTAGAATGGAAACCCTGCTGAAATGGAAATTGCCTACTCTGCCCATGGTTTCTGTCTGGAAGGCGGCAGTCAATGGGGCTTTTCCCCTATATTAGCTTACGTACATCAGCCAAAACTGTCCTGCTAAATTCAAAAACATTTTGGCTGGCTGGAAAGAGGCGCAGAGCATTACTGTTTAGGTGTTGATATCTCATGGTATATAGGTAACAGAGTTATCTATTATACCTTGTGTATAGTACCCTACCTACCCACCATCTTTCCCCCACCCCCTTCCTCCCTCTTTTTCTCCCCCTTCTTAATTTTTCCCTTACTTACCATACCCCTCCATTCTCCTTGTCTCTCTACTTTTAGCTCTGACCAAATCCATGGTAATGTCGGATTCTTGGTTGCCACATTTCCCTAGGCTGTTTCTTAGAGCCCATTCACACAGGGGCGTCTTTGGATCCGACTCCAAATCGCCCCAGGTCGCCCCTAGTCGCCTCAGGTTGCGCTGGCTGAAGAAATCAATGTAAGTTAATGGAGCCGTCCTTATGCACACTACTGCAGTCGCTCCGACTTCAAAAAAGGTCCCTGTACTACTTCAATCCGACTCCTAGGCGACCTGTAACCATTCATTTCAATGGGAGTCGCCTCTCACTGTCTTAATAGGAGCAACTCTCCAGGAAGAAAACATACATTTATCAGGCAAAACTCTCTCTCCCCCCTCCCTCCCACAGAGCTGATTCTTGTTTGATTGGCCACTGGAATGTCTCCTGTCCTGCAGGCAACTTGGAGTTGCCTTGTAAATAGCTCCAGGTCGCGCTGTGATTCATTCTCAAGTCGTGTCTCAGTTGCCTCATAAAATCGCTCTGGAAGTCGTGTTGCCCCTGTGTGAATGGGCTCTTAGGCTAATTACGGAACTGTTTTGGATTAATGCTTGCATGACTCCTTTGACCATTTATCTATCGTGTTTATTTTGTTGTTTATTGACCGCTTGATTTGGTTTATGTGTACCTTTACTTGTTCATGCTGCTGAACATGTTTAATAAACGCAACTGTTCTTCTTCCATTGACTTCAGTCAAGATCCCTGACTGCATTGAGCTGGTCCCTACATCTGCAGCTACATTTTGAAGTGCTGTACCCTGACCCCACTGAACTGCAAATGTGGAGTTAGCCAAGAATGTGACTTTCAGGCACTGGGCTTTGAATTGTGGCACTCTCCAGACCTTCTTATACTGGTAACATTTAGCCACAAAGCATATTCCAAAAAGGTGCTTATCGTTAAAAGAGAAATATGGGAATTGTGGTTACTGTTGAATTATACTTAGGTGGATGCAACATCAGTCCAATGCTGCATCTGTCTCCCAGCACCTCTAACACTGAGAACCGAGCGATCGAACACTGCCGATCGCTCGGTTCTCACAGCTCAGCGAGCAGAGAGCTGCTGACTGCCAGTAACAGCTCTCTGCTCTTCCCCCTCCTTGCTCACTGAAGCGCTGAGCTGTGCAGGGGTCGGGGCGGCCGGTTCAGCCTTTCAGCGGCTCGCTGAGAGACTGAGCCGGGTGTCGGTCCAGGGATCTGGAGGATCCCGACTCCGTGGTCATGATGATGCGGAGCCTGGGCCGACTTCTGTGATGTCAGCAGAGAGCGGTCTTCAGCCCGCTCTCTGCTGAAAATGGGTCACAGGAGTGCAAAACTAACTGCACTTCTGTGATCCACAGGAGAAGTACAGCCAAATGAGCTTTGGTTGTACTTCTCCTTTAAGGATTCTACTGACATGAAGCTCAGATTCTGCCTTTTGCCTGACTTTGGCTGTGACCTTAATCTTCCAAACCGTGGCAGAACACCACCTTGAAGGAATGGGGTACTTCCAATGTCAGGAGAAGTAGTTTGGCTCCTGTGATGGACTGCACCATAAGGCTTGGTCTCACATCCACTGATTCCTGTAGGGACGTTCCCTGGGAACCTGTTCCAATCAACGGATGGACTCTGGCCTTAGAGCTGTTTCCCTGGATTGTCGTCAGACAAAACACTAGTTTGCTGTTGTGGGTATCCTCTGTAAGGAACTGGGGATGTCTTAATGACTTTGAGTGACCCTATAAGTGGATCCCCTTTCCTTTGCTGAATTATAGTCTCTGTATGAAAGTTCTATGGTCTCTTTCATTGTTTTTGTCCTCGGCCAGGTGAGTATTCTCTACTCTGCAACCAAGATTCCAGTTTCTTGCTCCATGGATGTCGATGCTTTGCTGGATCTGTGGTATCAGGAGCCTTCCTAAAACTATGCCTTGTGATCAGGTTTAGGCAGGATGGTGCCTTAACAGGATATTTCGGGTTGCCTCAGAGGCTCCTTTTGCATACCAAAGAGCATGTTTTCAGCATCATCTTCAGCTCTGCCTGGTTATTTCTATCTTGTCTACCTCTGCTGAAATGCTTCTCTTGCAACCTACTCCCTCAGTCATGATGCCCTTTAATGGTAACAAATTCCTGAGTTCTCTGGCAAACGTAAAAGTCTCTACTCACCCTTACAAGCTATTGTGTTTCTACCTGATTCAGGGTTATCCCTGGCAAGGCTCGCTTGTTGAGGTTAGTCCTGTTTCCCTCAATGGAGGCAAAAGAAAATTGTATATCTTAATCTTCTAGTACAGGACACAGGAATTGATTCTTAGGCAACGGATTGTATGCCTTTGCCTTCAGGTGATTGAACAACAAAAGCTTTGTTGGGACCACCCCAACTGGTACAGTCAGGGTTCGCACGGTCATTAAATTCCTGGAAAAGTCATGGGATTTTGACATTGCACTTTCCAGGCCTGGGAAAGTTTTGGAAAATGGCTGAACCCCACTAAGTTTTGGAAAAGTCATGGAATTTTGAGTAGTGGTGCCAACGGATCGTAAGGCTCCGTTATCCTGTTCGGATCGGCACACGGCGCAATCCGCGGAGCGCTCCGGAGCCTCGGCCATTAGTAAAGGCCGCAGCTTCGGCCTAGCTCCGGAGCCGCGGCCATCTTGGTACACCCGGCGGCGGCCTATTAGCGGCACGCTGATGTTAGCAGGAACAATAAGCAGCATACGGAGCGAAGCCGACTCCCCCCCCTCCTCTCTGTTTACATCCACAGAGGAGAAGGAGGAGCCCGCGCTCGAGGGACACACACTGCGCCGTGTATTGCTGTGTCTGTACTGGGGGGTGTCTGCCTGCACTACTGGGGGGGTGTCTGCCTGCACTACCGGGGGGGTGTCTGCCCGCACTAATGGGGGTGTCTGTACTACTGGGGGTGTCTGCACTGGGGGTGTCTGTACTGGGAGGTCTGCACTGGGGGTGTCTGTACTACTGGGGGTGTCTGTACTACTGGGAGGTCTGTACTTGGAGGTCTGCACTGGGGTGTCCTGTACTACTGGGGGTGTCTGTACTGTACTGACGTCAGTGCTACAGTTTGAATTTATTTGTGTGAACTGTGAAGTTAAGTCATGGATTGTGGAAACTAACTAGTGTCGGGTGATTTGTATATAGTGTATACCACATTTACCACTGACTAATGCAGAGTTGCAATGCAAGGAGATCAGCTAAAAGTAGTTGGATCTGTATGTGCGTTATAATTAATTAATCAAAATTAGTCGATTAATCGATTAAAAAAAAAAAAAACGATTAATCAAACACAAAAATTTTAATCCGTAACAGCCCTAATTTATATTACTAAAAATATGCTGGGTGTGACATGGATTTTCTTTTTATTTAACATGTATACATAGACATTTCATGAAACATTAGGTCGTGAAGTCATGGAAAAGTCATGGCATTTTATTCCATGACTTAGGCTGCAGTTGTTTACTAGTGTCCTTAGTTAATGGACCCCTTCTCATGTGAGAGAAGGTTTATACATTTTTCGATTTATTTATTTTTTTCACTAGTTTCCTTTTCTTATTCAACTGACACTTCTGACAGATCTGACAGATTATTGCCTTATGGCTTACTAGCAGTTTTTGGATCAATTACCCTCGATGTGAACCATACCCGGACCCTGCAGCAATAGGGCTGGCCTGTAATGTTTGCTTCAGGTACTGGATCCTGCATTTGGCACTCACCTTGCTACGTGGTGTGAGGTGCTTTACAGGTCAATTTCTGTAGCACCCAGACTCTGAAGAACCCTTTGGGGACATGCCCATCATGATGGGCAAAGCCTGGACCAGCAACATGGACAGGGTTCCCTGTACCTTTACATATTCTTGGCTATACCTGTCTTGTTGGATCATTGTTTGGATCTGTAGTATACACTACATTATCTCCTTTGATCCTTTAACACACACTCCAGTGCTAAGCACACAAGCGGTTTTGAAGGCTTAGGCCATAGGGTAATTTTACACATCCAGTGTTCTTTTCTCCAGCAATAATGTTATTATAGTGTTCATCTATTTAAATTTGCCAGTCTTTTTTCCACCTCACTACAAAAAGTTTGTCTCTGGCTAGTGACCTAAACTCATAATTGCACACTTCCGGCTGTCATTTTCTGCCACGGATGCAAGCTGATAGTTTGCTATTTCACCTGTTGCCTGATATCCCAGAGACACATCCACAGTAACTCTGTTAACACCTGGGTTATTGTGATTTCTTCATACCAAACACGTCATCCCACCGGTTTATTACTTTTAAAGGTCATATTGTTCCTTTTATCAGTACTCCCCTTATGTGTTTATTTTCTCCTTCTAATGCAGTCTGTGGGGTCCCTGGCATTTGCCTGCCTCTCTCATCAAACAACTTCATTTATTAGACTTCTCTACAGAAATCCACCCAGGGACCTTTCAGCATCTCAAATTCACTTATATTTGACAGTTAGACACATTCCAACTTCCATGTTGGATATCCCTCTTTCCTAGGGTCATACAAATCTCTCTCCTCCACACTCTGCAATCTATCATGTGAGTTAGTTCTTATGTAGCGTGATGAGGACCTCATCCCAGAACTTGTTCCCATACTTCATCCTGCAGCTTCTTTTGTTTTGGAATCTACACACACCCAGCCATTGGTACCCTACAGGTCTTAGTTCAGGCCTGTATATCCTGTTCCTATCACCTTGGCCTTTGCACTCTTTTGCTCTTCCTCATCGCCTGTTGTGACTTTCTGTATTCCTCTGGGATTCTTGTCATGAAGAGTCCTCCCCTTGTTTTCACTGAGGTTACTACCTTGAAAGGTCTTCTTTGTTGCCCTGGCAGCCGTAGTTCTGCCTTGGTTTCCCCTGCTTCTTCTTGGGAACAGATGACAGATGCTGGAAAAAAGCCCAATGACCCTGAAATCGTTGATCAAATTGGGTTCTGACCTCAGGGAAGACCCTCATTTCCTACCTGAGCTCATAATATCAATGATTTCAGAGTTGTTGGGCTTTTTTACAGAATCTGTTTGTTCTCACAAGTTGCAGGGTCATCACCTGTCTCTCTGTTCATAATTTCAAAGTAATTTTTTGACAGAGGCTAGTTTTCTAAACCATGCTTCGGCTGCAAGGTGCTTCTGCTGTCAACTGTCTGTCCAGGTGTGTTGATTGAAAGTGTATAAAAGGTAGTGCTGAGCAAATGAATATAAATATATAGTTAAAAGGAAAAAAATATAATATATATAAAACCCACTTTAGTGTACTAACTGTACTAAAAAAGTATTGCACAATGTAATCCTGAACAAAAAATGCAAAGTGCAGGGTATGTGACACTCAATAAATATAAATCTTAAAAAACTTTAGTGTACTTGTAGTGCTAATAAAAATAAAAACTTTTTTATAAGAACAATCCAACAAAAAATCATATAAATAATGTCAGCAAATGCTGAAGTGATGATAAAGTGCAGCTGTGCAAAAAAGATTGTGACAACCAACTCAAAATAAACAAAGTGATTTTCTATCAGCAAATGCTGAAATAATAAACGACAAAAAAGTTGCAAATCATGCAAATATGTGACAAACACAAATATAATCACAAATATAATCAAATTGTTGTGCAAACATGCAAAATCCAGGGAAAAAAGGGGATTGATGTCTTGGGAGTATAGTGATCGTGCAAAGTTTATAGTGCGTTTTTTTCGTCCAAGCAGAGATATATAGAGTGCTGATTAAAGTGATGGTTCCTTTGTGACTTCCTGTGCTGTGTATATCCCACTATTAGAGTAATTGGAGCCTTGAAACCTGGGAATGTGGGTTCTCGGTGTGTTAACCGTCTATCCAGGGGGTGTGTGGGGTCTCCGATTTTTTGAAATATGAATTGCCAGGGAAAAAATATAGAATCCCAATAGTATAGTATCGTTTTTAAAAAAGTGTATAGCTTTATTTAAAATATTCGTACTCACATTTAAAAGAAAGACAAGTGCATATAATAATACGAGCGCCGAGCTCGTCCTCGTCACTTCCAGAGCCTGTTTGAATCCCTTGCGTCCCTACGCGTATCGTCAACCCCTGATGAAGTCACATGATTGACGATACGCGTAGGGACGCAAGGGATTCAAACAGGCACATTTTTTGTGTGCTGAAAATACCCCCCTCGGCTTATTCTCGAGTCTGTGTCGAATCTGCTCTCTGTATCGAATCTGCTCTCTGTGTCGAATCTGCTCTCTGTGTCGTCAGTCTAGTCGACGGCTGTGCAGTGTAACAAAGCCACGCCTCCTCCTCGTCCTAGGCTGCAGATGGGGAGATTGGACACAGTGTGGCATGGGCATAGTGAGGCATGGACACAGTGAGGCATGCACATGGACACCCTAGGCTTATACTCGAGTCAATACGTTTTCCCAATTTTTTGTGGTAAAATTAGGGCCTCGGCTTATACTCAAGTATATACGGTACATATAGTTCACATCAGATATCTTCTTTTTTTTTTACACATTTTATTTTGTTTTGAAACAAACAGAAAAAAATATATATATATATTCCATACATACATATATTTCATACATAACGGGATGTTCAGTTCTATCTACTATCTATAATATACATATTATACAACATTCCCGTGTCTTACTGCGCTTAGTGGCCTCTTACCCCCTAGGCCTAATTCGTCTTACTTCCCATCAAGACCATTGTTTTTTTCATGTACGTACAAGTAGACCACCAATCCCCCCCCCCCCCCCTCCAGGGTCCATTTCCAGTCCTCGGGACTGGGGGGGTCTTCCGTCCCTCTTATAATCACCCTGTATCCAAAGGGCTCTCCTTGTTTCATATTTTTCCAATTTGTCCCTCCTCTAAACCCCCCCCCCCCCCACAAACAAAAACATAAAAAAAAAACTCCACTCTCTCTCCCCCTTATCTCCCCACCCCCACATCTCTTAATAGCGTTTACTCAGTTGACATCTATGAGGGCTCTTCCCTCCTCAGAGTATCTAAAAAGGTTCCATGAAGACCATGTTTCCAGATAGACCCCCCGTTTCTGCCGGGAAGTCCAGACTAAATCTTCCATCGTATTCAGATATTCTACTCGTTTAAGCCACATCTCAACTGATGGAGGTTGAGTCTGTTTCCACATTATTGGGATACATGCTCTTGCCGCATTCAGTAAATTACAGAGGATCAACTTGTTTATAGCATTTAACCAAGGTATCAATATCTTGTAGTAAAAAAAAAAAGTCGGATCCTCAGGAATCTCCTGTTCTCTAAATTTCTGGGCAATCACACGTACCTCCCTCCAAAAACTCTCTATTCTGGGACAGGACCAAAAAATATGTATTAACGTCCCTCCTTTTCCTCAGCATCGCCAACAATTATCTGGTATATCTGGGTAACATCTGTGTAAAACAGCCGGGGGACGATACCACTGCGATAAGATTTTAAAATGTGTCTCCTGCGTTCTTGTGCAAACTGAGGATACAAACATATTACGTAGTATCTTACTCTGTTGCTCCTCCGAAAAGACCCGGTCTAACTCTATCTCCCACCTCCTAAAGAAAGGTAATCGGAAGTCCATCGGGGGGTGCACTCAGCAATACGCTCATTTTGGAGATGGTTTGCTGCAGTATACCACTCCCAGTACAATATTCCTCAAACTTTGTTAGCGTTTGCTCATATCTACTTGGTAAGGTCAAAGTATCAAGGAAGTGTCTCAGCTGCAGTGCCCTCCAGAAATCCAATTGGTAAGGTGCGGGACCTGTTATCATCTCCTATCATCTCCTAGGTCAGAATCCTGCTCTCACAAAATGGGAGGCTTGAAAAAGCCCTTGTTCTATCAGCCTGCCAAACGGACCCTTCTTCAAGCCCGGCTCAAACTGGGGATTCCCCAGTATGGGGAATAGGGGAGAGTCTATTGTCGATAGTTTGCCTTTCAAGAAAAGCCCATATCCCATCCGAAGGGTAGGTCCTATCAACGGGTGCAACTTCATATTTTTAGGGAGGTCCCTAAAATACCAGGCGGCTCGTTGCAGTAAAACACTGGTCTGAGCTTGTTCTAAATCCGGAAAGATTTTCCATTCTCTGTCGACTCCAGTCTATCAAGCGGCCCATTAGGGTTGCCTGATAATATTTATATAAGTCTGGTGCTGCCAGCCCTCCATATCGTTTAGGTAAAGACAACAGAGATCTCCTGATTCTTGGCGATTTTATTTGCCCATATAAATCTACTGAAGAGAGACTGTATTTGTTTAAAAAAAAGTTTGGGTATGGCAATGGGTAGTGTCTGAAAGAGGTACAACATTTTTTGAAGGATATTCATTTTTATAATATTACACCTCCCAAACCATGAGTGGAACCCTCTCTGCCATCCCTCCAGAAGAGTCCGTAATCTGGATAATAATGGAGGGAAGTTAAGCTTATATGTATGAGACAGATCCGCCGGGATAAAGGTTCCCAGGTACTTCAGTGCTTGGTCTGACCACTTAAATTTATAATTGGCCTTCAGTACGCTCAGCTCTTCTTTAGGGATCCCCACCCCCATCGCTTCAGATTTTGAAAAATGAATCCTAAAATTTGATATCGAACCATATATCTCCATTTCTTGTAGCAAGTTTGGGAGGGATACTATCGGGTTGGTCAATGTGTACAACATATCATCCGCATAGGCTGAAATCTTGTACTCTGATCCCCCCACTGACAAACCCCTGATGTCTGGATTCAATCGAATCCTATTCAGTAAAGGCTCCACGGACAAGGCAAATAGGATTGGGGACAATGGACACCCTTGTCTAGTTCCATTCAATACCTTAAAAAGTGGGGACAAAACTACATTTTCCTTGAACCGGGGCGGAGGGGTGGGTATAAATGCTCGAGATCCATTGGACCATCTTATTTCCCAGCCCCATGTGTCTTAGAACTGCCAACATAAATTGCCAGTTAATACGATCAAAAGCTTTCTCGGCGTCTGTCCCCAAGAAGACACAAGGGGTTTGGGACGTAGTTGCCAAATGGATCAAATTCAACGTCTTAATCGTATTGTCCCGTGCTTCCCGCGTCTGCACAAACCCTACCTGGTCTTTGTGGACCAGGGAGGGTATCTGCTGTTGGAGTCGCTTTGTCAAAATCTTGGAAAAGAGCTTCAGATCCGTATTTAACAGATATCGGTCTATAGCTCCCATATTGCGATGGGTAAAATGGGTAAAATCGTAATCAAAGCTTTCAAAGATTCTGTGTGGATGGAGCTTGTATCTCCTAACCCGTTAAACATTTTTACAAGGTAAGGCCCTAGTATAGGGAAAAGGAGTTTGTAATATTGAATGGAAAAACCATCTGGGCCAGGTGTCTTACCTCCTTTCCCTTCTTTTATTACCTCTTGGATTTCCTCTATTGTAATTGGCCTTTCCATTTCCTGTCTTACCGATGGCATCAAGCTAGGAATACCCGAGGATACTAAGTACTCTTCCATCGCGGTTTGGTTCTGGGAGCTTATCTGCAAGTTATACAAAGATGTATAAAAATCTCCAAACCGCTGTGCTATCTCTCTGGGTAACCTAAGTTTTTTGCCTCCAGCTTCCCTAATCATTGGTACGTACGTCTTCAGTTGTTGTTCCCTCAACGAGCTAGCCAATTGTTTCCCACACTTATTACCAAATTCATAATTCTGTTTCCTTCCTGCCTGTATTGCCCTCTTGGCTTTATACAAGAGTAAGTCTGTAGTCTATCTCCGTGCAGACAAGAGATCCCTTCCCAAGCCTGGATTCGGGTTCTGCTTGTGCAAGGCTTCTAAAAGCGAGATATCTGCTAATAAGGATGTTAGTTTTGCTTCTCTCTCCCTTTTAATCCTTGCTCCATGTTTCATTAGTACCCCCTTATCACCGCTTTTATGGGCTTCCCAGATCACAATCTGGCGTATCATTAGTCTGAATGTACCACCTTGCTTCACTCTGGACATCTTCTAACACATCGGTGTCCTGTAAAAGACTTTCATTAAGCCTCCAGGTCACCGAGCCAGAAAGTTGGAAATCCGAGAGTGTATTTCAAGAGAATTGGTGCTTGGTCTGACCAGGTAATCCTTCCAATTCCCACTTCCTTAACTGCATGTAGCTGGTTATGTGGGATAAGATAGTAATCGATACAGGAGTATATTTTATGCGCGGTGGAGTAAAAAGAAACGTCCCTCTCTCCTGGGTGTAATAATCGCCACACGTCTACTAATCTCGCTCTCTGTAGTGAATGAGAGGTCCGTTTCCGGGGTGCCCGGTGAACCTGCCGAGATTTCGGAAGAGGTGTCCTCACAGGGAACCAAGGGAATATTCAAGTCTCCCCCCAGAATCAACTGGCCTTCTTGGAATCCCAGAAGTTTATCCTAAAATTTCCTCAAAAATGCATCCTGTTGTGTATTAGGGGCATAGAAAGAAGCTAAGGTTACCCCTACCCACCCCCACACGTACCTTTCAGGAGTAGGTATTGTCCCCCGGCATCCACTAGGGAATCTGTACATACCCATGGAATCTTACTAGAGATCAAAATAGACACTCCCCCCTTCTTAGCCACAGGGTTGGTAGCATGGTATCCGATCGGAAAAAATCTGTTTCTAAGAAAGGGGAGACCCCCTTCCCTAAAGTGTGTGTTTCCTGAACAAATATATATATATATCACTCCCTGCCCGTTTCAAATCCTGCAAGAGTATTCAGCGTTTTTTAGGGATATTCAACCCTTTAGCATTATTTGACATTACTGACAAGGTTTCCATTTCTTATACCCCACGTCAACGATAGTTGGGGGGGGGGGACGAAAATAAGACTAAAAGAATGGGGGGCACCAACTTGCGGAGAGAGAGAGCAGGGGAAAAGCAAAATACAAAAAAAACAATTCCCCCTAGTAGGATAGCACTCATTTAGGGTAGGGGAAGTAGAGTGCGTAAAGCCAAGCAGCTTTGTTTACCGCTGGGGAGAGGAGGTAGAAATACACCCTCTCCAAGATGTACTAGAATGGAGGGGGGGGGAGGTTGGGTTTTATTTTTTATTTTTTTGCGGGGGGAGGAGGGTTTGGGAAGTTTCAGGGGGGGGGGTTATTTTTTTTTGTTTGTTTGTTTTTTTCACATCAGATATCAATTCAGCATGCCGGTATTGTAATTCACGTCACAGGAATGCATTAAGCACCATTTAGAGCCGTATCTAAATCTGCGCACAAATGGGACAAAGGCCACCATAACAAAGCAGGTAGACAAGCATTAAACATTTGGAAAGCAAGGGCATAGAAATTTCAGCCATAGCATTACCAGCTAAATTAAACATATCCATTTCTTTTTTGTACATCACGGGACACAGAGCGGCATAGTAATAACTATGTGGGTTATAGGCCTACCTTCAGGTGATGGATACTGGCACACCCAAGACAGGAAGTCCCCTCCCCTATATAACCCCTCCCACCTCAGTTTTTTCGCCAGTATCTAAGGTGTTGGTCACGGTTAAGATGTGTTACGAGAAGCCTTGCTGGAAGGTCCTTTTGGGCCAAGCAGGCTATACCGGATCCATCCAAAGTGCCACTGAGGCCAAAGTGGACGGTACCCAGGCCTCGGTTGAGAAGAACGAGGTTTGCCTGTAATGCCTCTCCTAGGAGGGCTGGATCCTGGGTTTCAGTTCTTTGGTTATACCAAATACCAAAAGTTACTGCCAGGATGCGCTACAGGTCCAGGGGAGTGGATATCTGAAAGGAACCCAGTCCCTGAAGGTCTATTGATATACCCGCCATGATGGGTGAAGGTTAGACTGTCTGTCTCTCTACAGAGTCCTGCGGCGGGAAAGGTAAGTGAAGGTTCCTGATGAACTTGGTTCATTCAGTTAACCTTCCATTTGAGCATACGTGTCATGTCTGTGTTAGCCCCTAGATGGCGTCGGCGGATGCACGGCGCAGGCGCAGCCAGCCTTTATTAAAGATGTTTGCTGCTAGCATTCTGACAGACGGAGGGACACAGAAGCTTGGGAAGGCTAACAGGTATATGGTGACAGGCATCCCCATAGACGCGTAAGTGCTCTGCATGAGGCTGATTTAGATAGCAGCATTCAGCTGGACTATAACTCAGCAGTAGATGCAATTTGGAACAAGTACCTCTGCTTTGTGCTTAGGACTATGCCTTCCAGGGGATCTGGGACTAAGCCTCCTAAAAAACCAAAGGTTTCCCCATCAGGCTCAGAGGATCCTGGTCAGACCTCCACTGTACCTTCCTCCCCTGATAAGTTGGATTTAATTGCCATGGGTGAGCCATCGTGGCTGCTAGGTGCTGCACCTGCCCTCAGCCCACCTGCTCCTGTTTTCGTTACAGAAGACGCTTTGGCCTTGGCGTGGGGGGGGGTGTTGGAAGAGAGGTTGACAGCCTTGTTCGCTTCTTCCCTTTCGGGTAACAAATGTAGCAGATCTCCCTCTCCCTCCTTGGGCTCCTTAGTAGCTGAGCAGCTGTACCCTGAGGAGGTTGATCAGGAGGAACCACATTCTGATGTGTCTGCCTCTGAGGAATCTTCGGTAGAAGAACTTTTCTCAGCCTCACAGTCAGAAAAGTTGATGGTGCAGTCCCTTACTGAAATGGTTTATGCGGCTTTTAAATTGCCCCTAACAGAGCCAGTAGGGAGGCCCGTCTCTTCCTTGGGTTCACTGAAAGCCCCGCAGGCTAGTTGTACCTTTCCTACCCATCCTTTACTAGAGGAGCTTATCTATGAGGATTGGGACCATCCAGATAAGCATTTCCTTCCTCCTAAGAAATTTTCTGCTCTTTATCCTATGTAGGAGAAATTCACCAAAAGATGGAGGGTGCCAGCAGTGGATGCGGCTATCTCCTGTGTGAATAAAAGTCTAACATGTCCGGTGGACAATGTTCAGATGTTTACGAATCCAACGGATAAAAAATTGGAAACTTTATTAAAGATCTCTTTTTCTGTATCAGGGGCGGTAGCTCAGCCGACGGTTGCAGCTATTGGCGTCTGCCAGGCCCTGAAAGATCAGATGAAGCAAGTTTTTCAAGATATACCTGCTCAACAAGCTCGGGACTTAGCCGACTTGCCAAGGGCATTATGCTTTGCGGTGGATGCCATTAAAGATTCAATTCATCAGGCCTCACGCCTGACGCACCTGTTGGTGCATATGCGTAGGCTCTTATAGTTAAAGAATTGGTCTGCCGAGGCACCCTGCCAAAAGCTTTTGGCTGGGTTTCTCTTTCACGGTGAATGATTATTTGGACAAATATATCCAAAGAATCTCTAACGGGAAAAGTACTCTGTTACCAGTTAAAAGAAGTAGTAGACGTCCTTCTTCTGAACGTTCTACCTCTCCAGTTTCTGGAACCCCTGCCTCCAGGCAGTCTCGATGGCCTCCGTGGTCTGGGACTGGAGGGAAATTTCAGGGTCAAGCCCAGGGGCACAAGAAGCCCTGGGGACGTAAACCAACTAAGCAGAGCCCCAAGTCCACCTTATGAAGGGACACCCCCACTCGATCGGGTGGGGGGAAGGCTTCAATTGTTCTCAGGGACATGGAGGGAGGAGATTCAGGACAGTTGGGTCCTCTCCACGGTGTCACTAGGGTACAAACTGGAGTTACGAGAGTTTCATCCACCTCGTTTTCTGAGGTCAAGTGCACCAATGGATCCAGTAAAAAGAAAGTCTCTCTTTCTGGCATTGAACTGACTGTTATCCCAAGGGGTGATCATAGAGGTTCCTGCAGAGGAACACGGCTTAGGTTTCTATTCAAACCTCTTTACAGTACCAAAGCCAAATGGGGACGTCAGACCTATCCTAGACCTCAAGGGTCTAAACCAGTTCCTCAATATCCGCTCCTTTTGCATGTAGTCAATTCGGTCGGTGGTCTCCACCCTACAAGGGGGAGAGCTGCTAGCGTCTATCGACATCAAGGACACGTATCTGCACGTGCCTATTTTCCCCGCTCATCAGAAGCTCTTGCGCTTTGAGGTGGAGCACCACCATTATCAGTTTGTGGCCTTAGCTTTCAGGCTGGCCACTGCACCTCGAGTATTCACAAAGGTTCTAGCCCCACTTTTGGCCAGACTAAGAGCTCAGGGTGTGTCAATAATGGCATTCTTAGACAATCTACTGCTGGTGGATCAGTCAGTAGCCAGCCTAAACCAGGCTGTACACAGCACAGTCAAGTATCTGGAGTCTTTCAGTTGGGTTCTCAATCTGGAGCAATCAGCCCTACAACCAGTGAAAAGGTTGGAATATTTGGGTCTGGTCATAGATACAGACCAAAAGAAAGTTTCTTTATCGTACACCACGGGACACAGAGCTAGTCATTACATAATGGGTTAAGGGTCACCAGCGGTGATTGGACACTGGCACAACCAATGGAAGACAGTTCCCCTCCATATAACCCCTCCCATCAGGGAAGTACCTCAGTTTTTTCGCCAGTGTCGAAAGGTGTTGGACGCGTTAGGAGGTGCTAAAGGAAAGCTCTACCAAAGAGACCCTCTGGGGGTAAAAGAGCTATGCTTTCGGATCCATCCAAGACGCCTACAAATGAGCTGAATCTGGATGGGATCCGGGCCTCATCCATGAGGCGTCGCCTGTAATGTCTCTCTTCGGAGGACTGGGCTCTAAGATCCAGCACTTTCGCTATTTCGCTATAAAGTCCTGGTAAGAGTCTTGTACAAGGCCCAGGGGAGAGGTATCCTTTAAATAGGAACCCATATCCCTGAAGGTTGGCACACATAGCCCACCGTGAAGGGTGAAGTTTGGTATCTGTCTGAAATCTTTCAGCAGAAAAACTTGCGGCGTGGATAAGGTGAGATTAGAAGGTCCATAACTAGGTTGGGACCTTTTTCAAAAAGTGGATGTCTTCTTTTTTTCCACCACTGGGGGGAGTAAAGAGCTGAATATACTCACCTCACTCTGTTCAGTGTCGGCTTCGGCGAAGTACACTGCTCGTCACCTCCGCTGCTGAGCTTGCTGGGGCACCCCGATCCTCCTTTCGGTGGCCGACCAGACACCTGCAGATGCAGGTAAGTGGGAACAAGGGCTGATGAGAGTCCTCTCTCACTATGGCCACCGCCATAGCGCTAAGCGGGAGCGCGCTTTATCGGAGGGGGGGGGGCGAAGGCGTGCGCGGGCACGTGGCGCACGCAGGCACAGAAACGGCGCCAAATTTAAAAGACTGTCAGTGTGAGAAGCACTGCAGCAGCAAGCAAGCTCGTTAGTTCTCTTGTTCCTGGCAGAGAAACACAGCAGCTATACAGGGACGTAAGACTCCATGTGGTTGGATTGGGTACTTCCTAGAAGACATCCATGTTATGCATAGTTATGTGTTAAAAGTTGCATACTTAATGTATTTGCTAAACTGAACACGGTAGTATATGCATTTAGGTACCTTGTATTTTGTCTAAACAGTAAGCCTTCCAGGGGAAGTAATACGGACAAAAAGAGATAAGAAAGCACCACCGCCTGAGAGGAGGCTCTAACTGTGCTGACTCGGTACCTTTCTCTCCTGTGTTGCTAAATGCACCTGTTCAGGATGAGCCATTACCTCTGTCAGGTATGGCGGCTTCCCCAGTGAAGCCTGGGCCTGTATATGTCACTGAGGACACTTTATCAGCTGCCCTAAATAATCTGGAGGAAAAAAGTTGCTACCTTAATCGCTAAGTCCTCTAAAGAGGGACAATAAGCGAAGCAGGTCTCTTCCAGTATTGGACCTCCCTTCAGAAGTACCTGAGGGAGGAGGATGAGGAGGAGGAGGCTACATCAGCAGAGGATGAGGAGCCAGATTTTAAGGTCACAGGTACAATGCTATAGCAGTGCATTTAAGTTAACCTCTGTGGAGGTAACGGAATTACCTGTCTCCTCCCTAGGGTCATTAAGATCCCTGCAAGGTGCATGCTCCTTCCCGGTTCATCCGTTACTAGAGGATCTAATATACGCAAACTGGCAACATCCAGATAAGCGTTTCTCACCTCCAAAAAGGTTTAACATCCTTTATCCTATGGGGGAAAATTTTTTTTTTAAGAAATGAAGCCTGCCTGCGGTAGTTGCGGCTATTTCTTGTGTAAATAAAAACCTGACATGTCCGGTGGATAATGTACAAGGGTTTAAAAGATCCTTCTGAGAGGAAGTTGAAATCCTCCTTCCTTTTTGGCCGGCTCAATTACCCAACCTGCAGTAGCAGCAGTCGGTATGTGTCAGGTCATCAGCCAACAGGTAAAGCAGGGGCTGAAGGAACTGCCTTCAGAGCAGGCTAGAAATTGGGAAAATTTGCCTAAAGCCTTATGCTTCACAGTGGATGCCATGAGAGATTCTATCATACAGGCATCACGCCTTACACTCCAGCTGGTACAGATGCGCAGAGTACTTTGGCTTAAGCATTGGTCAGCGGAGACCCCATGCAAAAAGCTGTTGGCAGGTTCCCGTTCCATGGCGAACGCCTATTTGGGGAAGATTTAGAGAAATATATACAGAAGATATCAAGTGGTAAAACGACTTTTACCTGAGAGAAAGAAAAACAAGAGATCTTGTTTTAAACGCTCTCTCTCCCCAGCTCCCGGGAAATCTGACTCCAACCAGTGGCGGCGGCCTGTTTTAGCCGCCCACAAAAGCCAAGGGGCAAGCTCAGAAGAACAAGAAGCCGTGGGGTGCAAGAGCTAATAAGCAAGCCCCCAAAGCCTCTCAGTGAAGGGGCGCCCCCGCTCGGCCGAGTGGGAGGAAGGCTTTGTCAGTTCTGAGCGACTTGGTGGTCAGAAATCCAGGACAATTGGGTAGTATCCACAATATCCTCAGGGTACAAACTGGAATTTCGAGAGATCCCACCTTCTCAATTCCGAGGTTCAAGACTCTCCAAGGATCCACAAAAAAGAGAATCCTTCTTCAAAGGTTTGAATCACTTAATGGCTCAAGGGGTAGTTACAGACGTACCCCAAAAAGAGCGAGGTTCAGGTTTTTACTCAAACCTCTTTGTGATTCCAAAGCCAAATGGAGATGTCAGACCCATCCTGGATCTAAAATCCCTAAATCGGTTCCTGAACGATCGCCATTTTCGAATGGAAACGATCCGATCCGTGGCCGCCACTTTAAAGGGTGGAAAATTCATGGCGCCCATAGATATCAAGGACGCACATTTACACATACCCATCCTCCCCGCTCACCAAAGATTCCTAAGGTTTGCGGTAGAAGATCGCCACTTTCAATTTGTGGCTCTGCCGTTTGGTGTAGCCACCGCGCCCATAGTATTCACAAAGGTGCTAGCTCCTCTGTTAGCAAACCTAAGAACACGGGGCATTGCGGTAACAGCCTATCTGGACGATCTACTAGTAATAGATCAGTCAAAGGACGGATTGGGTCACGCTGTACACACTACAGTAGGATACCTGGAGCATTTAGGATGGATTATAAACTTACAAAAATCCTCTCTCCAGGCCCAAAGAAGGATAGTGTACCTGGGCATGATCATAGATACAGCCCAAAACGGGGTATACCTGCCAGAACCGAAGATACAGTCTCTGAAAGACCTGATCCACAAGGTCAAAGCAAACAAGAGGCCGTCTATTCGCCTTTGCATGAGACTATTGGGAAAGATGGTAGCCTCCTTCGAGGCGGTCCCTTACGCCCAGTTTCATTCGAGACTACTTCAAGGCAATATTTTAGCTTCCTGGAACAGGAAGAGCCAAGCTCTGGATATACCCATGCGCCTGTCCTCACAAGTACGCCACAGCTTCGATTGGTGGCTAGAAGCCAAGAATTTACGGAAGGGAAAGTCCTTCCTCCCAGTGGCCTGGAAGGTGGTATCTACGGATGCCAGCCTATCGGGCTGGGGTGCAGTATTCGAGGAGGCTTCTACCCAGGGACCTGGGCCAAGACTCAGGGGATCCTGCCCATCAATGTGCTAGAGATCCGGGCGGTATATCTAGCCCTCAAAACCTGGACATACAGGTTACAGGGCTACCCAGTTCGGGTTCAATCCGACAATGCTACTGCAGTAGCTTACATCAATCACCAAGGAGGCACCCGCAGTCGGGCAGCCCAAAGAGAGGTGAACCGGATCCTGGCATGGGCAGAAGAGCATGTACCTTGCCTTTCTGCAATCTTCATTCCAGGGATAGAAAATTGGCAAGCAGACTACCTGAGTCGTCAGCAGCTGCTACCAGGAGAGTGGTCTCTTCACCCCGAGATCTTTCAGACCATATGTCTGAGATGGGGAAACCCAGATGTAGACCTGCTAGCTGCCAGGTTCAACAAGAAATTGGACAACTTTGTGTCCAGAACGAGAGATCCTCTAGCCTACGGGACAGACGCTCTAATAATACAGACGCTCTAATAACTCCATGGAATCAGTTCTCACTGATCTATGCATTCCCTCCGATCCCTCTTCTACAAAGACTGCTTCGCAGGATCAAGGAGGAGGGAATACCAGTAATCCTAGTGGCCCCAAACTGGCCCAGGAGGCCTTGGTACGCCGAGATTATAAAAATGGCGATAGGAAGGCCCTGGAAGTTTCCACTTCGACACGACCTGCTGTCACAGGGTCCAGTATTCCACCCTTCCTTACAAAGGCTAAAGTTGACGGTCTGGCTGCTGAGACCCACATTTTTAAAAAGAGAGGGGTCTCTGGTCCGGCTCTTTCTACGCTCATTAATGCTAGAAAGCCAGCCTCCAGACTCATCTATCATAGAGTCTGGAGAGCATACGTTTCCTGGTGTGAATCCAGATGTTGGAATCCTCAGAAATATGAAATAAGTAGGATTCTTGCTTTTGCCAGTTAGGAGTGGATATGAATTTAGCCCTTAGCACCATCAAAGGGCAAATATCGGCTCTATCAGTCTTCTTTCAGAGACCATTGGCATCTCACTCCCTAGTTCGGACATTCATTAAGGGGGTACTGAGGATAAATCCTCCAGTTAGGACTCCCTTGTGTCCATGGGATTTGAATTTGGTATTGTCAGTGTTGCAAAAGCAACCTTTTGAACCTATTCGCCATATTCCTTTAATTATATTGAGTAGGAAGTTGGCCTTTCTGATTGCTATAGCTTCTGCTAGGAGAGTATCAGAGCTAGCAGCTCTTTCTTGTAAAGAGTCTTATCTAATTTGTCACAAGGACAAAATCGTACTACAACCCCATCCGGCTTTTCTACCTAAGGTGGTGTCGGCTTTTCACTTGAATCAAGACATTGTTCTGCCTTCCTTTTTTCCAAACCCGCGGACGGCGGGGGAAAAGTTATTGCACTCTCTAGATCTAGTGAGAGCGGTAAGGGTGTATCTGCAAGCAACCGCTCAGATACGTAAAACAGATGTTTTGTTTATTTTACCAGATGGACCCAAGAAGGGCCAAGCGGTATCAAAATCCACCATTTCCAGGTGGATTAGACAAGTAATTGTTCAAGCTTATGGTTTAAAGAACAGGACTCCTCCTTTTCCTGTTAAGGCGCACTCTACCAGGGCGATAGGTGCTTCATGGGCAGTGCACCACCAGGCTTCGATGGCTCAGATCTGTAAAGCTGCAACTTGGTCTTCAGTCCATACATTTTCCAAATTCTATCAAATAGATGTGAAAGGACATGAGGATTCCGCCTTTGGGCGAAGTATGCTGCAGGCAGCAGTATAGGGCTTCTGGTCCGCAAGCGGCCTGTTTTGATCTGTGTCTCCCCCCCTTCATATGAGCATTGCTCTGGGACGTCCCATTATGTAATGACTAGCTCTGTGTCCCGTGGTGTACGATAAAGAAAATAGGATTTTTATAACAGCTTACCTGTAAAATCCTTTTCTTGGAGTACACCACGGGACACAGAGGTCCCCCCCTTCTTATGGGAACCTTACTGCTTTGCTACAAAACTGAGGTACTTCCCTGATGGGAGGGGTTATATGGAGGGGAACTGTCTTCCATTGGTTGTGCCAGTGTCCAATCACCGCTGGTGACCCTTAACCCATTATGTAATGACTAGCTCTGTGTCCCGTGGTGTACTCCAAGAAAAGGATTTTACAGGTAAGCTGTTATAAAAATCCTATTTTTTTTTGCCTCAGGCAAAAGCCACTTCCTTTAAAAGAGCTGATCCAGGTAGTCAGGACAAAAAGAGATCCCTCCATTCGCCTTTGCATGCGGTTATTGGGGGAAAATGGTGGCCTCATTCGAAGCCGTCCCATATGCCCAATTTCGTTCAAGAATGTTGCAAAATACCATCCTCTCTGCTTGGAACAAGAAAGTCCAAGCTTTAGACTTCCCTATGACTCTGACCCCGGGGGTACGTCAGAGCCTCTGTTGGTGGTTGGTACCTCAAAATCTGCAAAAAGGGAAATCCTTCATTCCAGTCACCTGGAAAGTGGTGACAACAGACGCCAGTCTTCTGGGTTGGGGAGCAGTCCTAGGGAGACTAACGCTCCAGGGCAAATGGTCTGTTTTCGAAAGGACCCTGCCCATCAATATCCTAGAAATTCAGGCGGGTCGTTTGGCCATGTGGGCATGGACGTCCGAATTACAGGGTTACCCAATCAGGATTCAATACGATAATGCCACAGCAGTGGCTTATATCAATAACCAAGGGGGTACCAGAAGTCACGCTGCCCAGAGGGAGGTTAACCAGATCCTGGCCTGGGCAGAAAAGCATGTTCCTTGCATATCTGCAATCTTTATTCCAGAGATAGAGAATTGGCAGGCGGACTTCTTCAGTCGCCAACAGTTATTTCCAGGGGAATGGTCTCTTCACCCCGACATCTTACTAGCTATATGTCAAAAATGGGGGGACCCCGGACATAGATCTCTTGGCGTCCAGGTTCAACAAAAAGGTGAACATCTTTGTGTCCCGAACAAGGGACTCACTCGCATACGGGATGGATGCGTTGGTAACTCCTTGGGATCAGTTTTCACTGATTTATGCGTTTACCACAATTTAACTATTACCACGGCTTCTTCACAGGATCAGGATGGAGAAAAAGCCGGTGATTCTCTTGTAGCTCTGGCGTGGCCCAGAAGGTCCTGATATGCAGAAATTATAAGGATGTCCGTGGGAGATCCATGGACCCTTCCACTTCGACCAGACCTACTCTCACAGGGCCCAATATTCCATCCTTCCTTACAAACTCTAAATTTAACGGTTTGGCTATTGAAGCCCACATTCTAAAGAATCGGGGGCTCTTTGGTTCGGTAGTGGGTACAGAAAGTATTCAGACCCCCTTACATTTTTCACTTTGTTATATTGCAGCCACTTGCTAAAATCATTTAAGTTCATTTTTTTTCCTCATTAATGTACACACAGCACCCCATATTGACAGAAAAACACAGAATTATTGACATTTTTGCAGATTTATTAAAAAAGAAAAACTGAAATATCACATGGTCCTAAGTATTCAGACCCTTTGCTCAGTATTTAGTAGAAGCACCCTTTTGACCTAATACAGCCATGAGTCTTTTTGGGAAAGATGCAACAAGTTTTTCACACCTGGATTTGGGGATCCTCTGCCATTCCTCCTTGCAGATCCTCTCCACTTCTGTCAGGTTGGATGGTAAACGTTGGTGGACAGCCATTTTTAGGTCTCTCCAGAGATGCTCAATTGGGTTTAAGTCAGGGCTCTGGCTGGGCCATTCACAAAGTTGTTGTGAAGCCACTCCTTCGTTATTTTAGCTGTATGCTTAGGGTCATTGGCTTGTTGGAAGGTAAACCTTCGGCCCAGTCTGAGGTCCTGAGCACTTTGGAGAAGGTTTTCGTCCAGGATATCCCTGTACTTGGCCTCATTCATCTTTCCCTCGATTGCAACCAGTCGTCCTGTCCCTGCAGCTGAAAAACACCCCCACAGCATGATGCTGCCACCACCATGCTTCACTGTTGGGACTGTATTGGACAGGTGATGAGCAGTGCCTGGTTTTCTCCACACGTACCGCTTAGAATTAAGGCCAAAAAGTTCTATCTTGGTCTCATCAGACCAGAGAATCTTGTTTCTCACCATCTTGGAGTCCTTCAGGTGTGTTTTTAGCAAACTTCATGCGGGCTTTCATGTGTCTTGCACTGAGGAGAGGCTTCCGTCGGGCCACTCTGCCATAAAGCCCCGACTGGTGGAGGGCTGCAGTGATGGTTGACTTTCTACAACTTTCTCCCATCTCCCGACTGCAACTCTGGAGCTCAGCCACAGTGATCTTTGGGTTCTTCTTTACCGGTCTCACCAAGGCTCTTCTCCCCCGATAGCTCAGTTTGGCTGGACGGCCAGCTCTAGGAAGGGTTCTGGTCGTCCCAAACGTCTTCCATTTAAGGATTATGGAGGCCACTGTGCTCTTAGGAACCTTAAGTGCAGCAGAAATTTTTTGGGAACCTTGGCCAGATCTGTGCCTTGCCACAATTCTGTCTCTGAGCTCTTCAGGTAGTTCCTTTTGACCTCATGATTCTCATTTGCTCTGACATGCACTGTGAGCTGTAAGGTCTTATATAGACAGGTGTGTGGCTTTCCTAATCAAGTCCAATCAGTATAACCAAACACAGCTGGACTCAAATGAAGGTGTAGAACCATCTCAAGGATGATCAGAAGAAATGGACAGCACCTGAGTTAAATATATAAGTGTCACAGCAAAGGGTCTGAATACTTAGGACCATGTGATATTTCTTTTTCTTTTTTAATAAATCTGCAAAAATTTCAACAATTCTGTGTTTTTCTGTCAATATGGGGTGCGGTGTGTACATTAATGAGGAAAAAAAATAACTTAAATGATTTTAGCAAATGGCTGCAATATAACAAAGAGTGAAAAATGTAAGGGGGTCTGAATACTTTCCGTACCCACTGTACCCTAATTAATGAAAGAAAGCCGGTTTCAAGAATTATATATTATAGAGTCTGGAAGGCATATGTGTCTTGGTGTGAAGCTAGAAATTGGCATCCTCATAAGTATGTCATAGGCAGAATTCTTTACTTCATACAATTGGGTGTAGACATGAAGCTAGCCTTGAGTACAATCAAGGGTCAGATTTCGGCCTTGTCGATATTTTTTCAAAGACCATTAGCTACGCACGCTCTGGTTCAAGCTTTTTTGCAAGGGGTAACACAGATCAATCCACCGTTTAAGTCTCCCTTATGTCCATGGGACTTGAATTTGGTTCTATCGGCATTGCAAAAGCAACCCTTTGAGCCTTTACTCCATATTCCCTTAGTCCTTTTGACTAGGAAATTGGCTTTTTTGGTAGCCATATCCTTGGCTAGAAGGGTGTCAGAATTGGCTGCTCTTTCCTGTAAAGAGCCATATTTGATTATTCATAAGGATAGAGTGGTTTTACGTCCTCATCCGACCTTTCTCCCTAAGGTGGTATCAAGTTCATTTGAACCAAGATGTGGTTCTCCCTTCTTTTTTTCCAGAACCTGGTTCTGCAGAAGAGAGATCATTACATTCCTTGGATGTAGTGAGAGCAGTTAAGGTCTATCTTAAAGTGGTGTTCCGGCCGAAATTACACTTTTTTTAAATAAAAATATCCCTATAATACACAAGCTTAATGTATTCTAGTAATGTTAGTCTGTAAACTAAGGTCCGTTTTGTTAGGTTATTACAGCATTTTGAAAGTTTATAAACTAGCAGTAGACTGTGGCCATCTTAAGTGTGGGCATCTGAAGCCAGACTGTATTTCTTCCTGGATTTCAGACTTGCAAATCTCGCACATGCTCTGTACTGCACAAGCAGTGTAATAGGTTTCTGGTCAGGTTTCCATAGCAACGGCAGTGTCAGGAAGTTGCAAACCTCTCCTCCCCCTCCCCCCTTCAGGAACCAGTAAATATACTGCATGTAAAACAAGCAATATTATTCAAGAAATATATATATATCTCTTGTTATATATTTATCTTGTTCTGTGTGTGTATAAAATATATACACACACACACACACACACACATATATCTACACTCAGCTGCTACTTTTTTCTGTACAGCTTTTAATTTAAAAAAATAATAATAATCTCTGCAACAAAATTCATTTATGCATCTAGATGTATTGAAGACGACTTTATGAAGTTTAAACTGCGCATGATAATGTTGAAAAACGGGGCATGGGATGGTCGGAGTATTTAAAAAACTGCTTATTTACAACTATTTGCACGAACAACTTTGTCTATGTTATATAGATAATCGTTAAAATTGAGTAAATATTCCCACAAAGCATCGCCCCCCCCCCGCCAAATTGCATCGCATCGCCCCAACACATAGCCCGCCACCAAATCGCATCGCCCACCCACCAAATCGCATCGCCCCAGCACATCGCATTGCCCTCCCCCACCAAATTGCATCTCATCAGCACATCGCATCGCCCCGCCACAAAATCGCATCGCCCCAGCACATCACATTGCCCCCCGCCAAATTGTATCGCATTGCACCAGCACATCGCATTGCCCCGCCACCAAATCGCATCGCCCCAGCACATCGCATGCCCCCCGCCAAATTGCATCGCACTAGCACATCGCATTCCCCCCGCGAAATCGCATCGCACCAGCACATCGCATCGCCCCGCCACCAAATCGCATCACCCCAGCACATCGCATTACCCCGCCACCAAATCGCATTACCCCGCCACCAAATCGCACCAGCACATCGCATCGCCCCACCCACCAAATCGCATCGCCCCAGCACATTGCATTGCCCCCCGCCAAATCGCATTGCCCCCCGTAAATTGCATCACATCGCATTCCGGCACATTGCCAACATTACATGTCCCCCAGCACAGCATATTGCCAACATTACATGTCCCCCAACACAGCACATTGCCAACATTACATGTCCCCCAGCATAGCACATTGCCAACATTACAGGTTCCCCAGCACAGCATATTGCCAACATTACAGGTCCCCCAGCACAGCACATTGCCACCATCACATGTCCCCAGCACAGCACATTGCCAACGTTACATGTCCCCCAGCACAGCACATTGCCAACATTACATGTCCCCCAGCACAGCATATTGCCAACATTACATGTCCCCCAGCACAGCACATTGCTATCCTCAGCCGACGATCTCGCTGCTAGGGACGCTAGGTGAACACTGGCAACTATAGCCTGGTTGCCCTCATTTAAAATGGCACTGGGCATCATTTCCGGTTTCGCAATAACGCAATGCTATGGCCCAGGGACGGCTATGCCTTCTGGGATTGATGACAAACATCTCCCATGAGGCTTAGCGGTCTGTGGATGACGCGCTGAGGCTGCTGCGGCCGAAACGAGGAAGGGACTAGGATATAACGGAGTTTAAAAAAAAATAAAAATTCATATGCCAAATCTATATAAGGGGACAGACCTACAGGGGATGCAGCTAAGTTGTGAAAGAGGGTGGAACTCCACTTTAAGGCTACTGCTCAGATTCGGAAAACTGATGTTTTATTTGTACTGCCAGAAGGCCCCAGAAAGGGTCAGGCAGCATCAAAATCTACTATCTCTAAGTGGATTTGGCAAGTTATTGTTCAAGCATATGGTTTGAAAGGGAAGATTCCTCAGTTTAAATTTAAAGCGCACTCTACCAGAGCAGTCAGTGCTTTTTGGGCAGTGCATCACCAAGCCTCCATGGCTCAGATCTGCAAGGCCATGACTTGGTCTTCAGTCCACACATTCACTAAAATTTATCAGTTGGATGTAAGAAGGCATGAGGATTTCGCCTTTGGGCACAGTAGGCTGCAGTATAGGTCCTCACGTCTGATGGCGCCCTACTTTGTATCTTGGTGTCTCCCTCCCCTCATTGGACATTGCTTTGGGACATCCCACATAGTTATTACTATGCCACTCTGTGTCCCATGATGTATGAAAAAGAAAATAGAATTTTTAGAACAGCTTACCTGTAAAATCCTTTTCTTGGAGTACATCACGGGACACAGGGCTCCAGCCCCTCTTTCTTGGGATGCTTATTGCTTTGCTACAAAACTGAGGTACTCCCGGTATGGGAGGGGTTATATAGGGGAGGGGACTTCCTGTCTTTGGTGTGCCAGTGTCCATCACATGAAGGTGGTAGGCCTATAACACACATAGTTATTACTATGCCGCTTTGTCTCCCGTGATGTACTCGGGATGCAGCCTCTTTAACATACCTATCTCGTATTACATCATCAAGCTACTCTAGTATACAGGGTTTAGGATCCATGTCTATATAGATCTGAAATGCAGAGTTCACTGTAGTAACAGCATTCCAGTAGCAATGAAGCTTCGGGCACCTCCATAACAATATTATTTATTAAGTCCCCTACATCCCTGTTACATCTAGCACATATAGATTGTAGCCTGAGTGGGGTACGGTGGACTCTCAACAGACTGTATAATTGTGACAGCTCTGTGAGACATTAAGAAAGCACCCCCGCACTGCCTCCAGAGCCTCCTCCCAGTGGTCTCCCGGGATATCGTTTATGTCCCTCTTCCACCTTTCACACACAGAGCTAGGGAATTTCTCCAGATATACCCCCAGGACACTAGCATAGCAGTTGGAGATAATGGCCTTGGTAGAACTGGACTGCTGCATTTTTCCAAAGACCGGGGTCATTGACATCTCAGAGGCCCCCAGAGACCGCTAAGCATTCACCACGTGTTTCAATTGAAAATAATAAAAGAACATATTAGGGGGAATACCATATCTAGACTGCAATTGCGCAAAGGAGATTAAATGACCATGATATGTTTGATATACGTCACCCCATACCCTCGCCACCTAGCATGCTGTAACTTGGCCAATTCGGGGTGTCCCAAATAGGACTGTACCCTGTGTAACCTGTAACCTTTTGTAGTTGTTTAGCTTTCTCCCAAATCTTGTGTATAAGCCTGTAAGTCACATACATGCTTAAAAAAAAAGCCGCACTTCTAGACCCTCAGGTAAGGTATTGGTCCCACTAAACTGCAAGATTACAGACAGCGTGGAGTCATGAGTTTCTTCCTCAGAGGCTGTCGTCCTCGCTAAGCCTCCCATCAAGTGTTGAAGTTGAAACTCAACATAATAGAGCCAAGGGTCCTCGCTAGGCCTCCCATCAAGTGATAACGTTGAGACTCAGTTTAATAGAGCCAAGGGTTTGGGAGAGCCAGACCTCCCCTATCCTTTTGGCTTCTGCAGTTTTCCTAGTTTAATTCTAGCATTCCCTCCTTTCCACAACAGGGACCAGAAAATTGTGTTGACCACACTGAAATTTTTTTGTGGGATAACCACAAGGGAGTTATGCAGATGGTAGAGTTGGGACATCAAAATCATTCTGACCAGATTGTCCCCCCCCCGTTCCTAAATTTTGTTTGCAAGGGGAAGATATTAAAGCAGCAGTAGTCTATGAGCTTTACAGAGATTACTATCCCCAAGTATTTAAATTAGGTCACCAGCGGTACTGGACAAAGGGACATCTTTACAGAGATGACCCCCTGATCCAAGGGTAATAAAGCAGTCTTAGACCAGTTAGTTGTTAGCCCTGAAAATCTTCCAAAGTCTAAAATAGTGGACATGACATGCCTCCGCAAATTCTCTGTGTCCCCCAATAACAAAAGTTTATTGTCCACATAAAGTAGGACTTTCTCATGTAATGTACCATACTGGATCCCCCTTATATGTTCATTGGCCCTCATGTGTGCCGCTAGCGGATCTATTGCCTAGGCAAAAAATAGCGGTGAGAGGGGGCAGCCCTGCCTGGTACCCCTCCCCAACTCAAATGGGGTGGATAGTTTGTTCCTTTCCTGTATTACTGGCCTGTGGGCAATAGTACAAAAGGTGGACCCAGAATATAAAAACAGCACCAAACCCAGACGTTTCTCACTCTTATTTTCATGATCTATTGAACCACAATACATGAAAAGCAAATAAAAAAATGATATAAATTCCTATACCATACACCTTATAATTGTGTATTTATACTGTAAATGACATGCAATAACAATGCAATATCAATAACATTACTCAAATATTTCAACAACATATAGTGCATACAGTGAATAGTGGTGGAAACCTAAATAAAATAATAAAATCCAGTGCATCAAAAAGTCCATAACAAACAATCCACTTATGGTATTCTGAGTTATGAGCACAATGCCAAACCCACAGCAGTTGCACCACGTGATATCTGTCACCAGCAGTATCAACCTCTCACCTCCATATTTGATGCACGCCTTCCCCACCTGGGGTAGTTGTATATGTCGGTATGGTATTGTCTGCAGAAGGTTTCCTATATAAGTTGCTAACTAAAGCCCCATCTAGTGTGGTCTCCATCGCCACATCCAGAAAAGTAACCTTATACACTATATTACCAAAGTATTGGGACGCCTGCCTTTACACGCACTTTAATGGCTGTCCACAAGGTTTAGGAGTGTGTCTGTGGGAATGTTTGACCATTCTTCCAGAAGCGCATTTGTGTGGTCAGACACTAATGTGGACGAGAAGGCCTGGCTCGCAGTCTCTTCTCTAATTCATCCTAAATGTGTTTTATGGGGTTGAGGTCAGGACTCTGTGCCAGACAGTCACGTTCCTCCACCCCAAACTCGCTCATTCGTGTCTTTATGGACCTTGCCTTGTGCACTGGTTTAAATCATTTGGCAGGGGGGGGGGGGGATTATGGTGTGGGGATTTTTATCAGGGGTGGGCTTGGCCCCTTAGTCCCAGTGAAAGGAACTCCGTAAGGAGTCAGCATACCAAGACATTTTGGACAATTTCATGCTCCCAACTTTCTGGGAACAGTTTGGAGATGGCCCCTTCCTGTTCCAACATGACTGCGCACCAGTGCACAAACAGGGTCCATAAAGACATGGATGAGAGAGTTTGGGGTGGAGGAACTTGATTGGCCTGCAGAGTCCTGACCTCAACCCGATAGAACACCTTCTCGTCCACATCTGTGCCTGACCTCACAAATGCTCTTCTGGAAGAATGGTCAAACATTCCCATGGACACACTCCTAAACCTTGTGGACAGCCTTTCCAGAAGAGTTGAAGCTGTTATAGCTGCAAAGGGTGGGCCAACTCAATATTGAAACCTACGGACTAAGACTGGGGTGCCATTAAAGTTCATGTGCGTGTAAAGGCAGGCGTCCCAATACTTTTGGTAATATAGTGTACAGTATCTGTCAAACGACACGTTTCCATCTGTTATGAATGTCTATGGTCAGCTTTAGTTTGAAAATTGGGAACTGTTTTTTATAGACCAGGTGAATTAAGCAGAAACACGTGTTGAAACCTACAGAGGGGAAAAAAAAGAAGGGGAGAATGGGACTTTGATACCAGAATAATATAACCTGGTTATAAGGGATTATTTTAATGTCACTCCAATAAATATTGTATTTTAATACTATATATACAGTATATCCTCTACATTATTCTGGTATCACAAAGTCCCATTCACTCTGTATTTCTCCCCTCTGTGGGATTCAACATGTATCATAGGGACTGATACTGAGGTGGAATGGGGTATAGGAACACTACAACTTCAATTTTAAGCAGAAACACGCCTAAGTAGTGGAATATGTGCATATCATTAAAATTAGGAAGAATTATAGGCTATTTATTTTTATATTTCAAGTTCATTAAGAATTCACCCACTGTTTGTTTGATTTACCACTAAAGACAATTGGATAATAACATCTTTAAGGCTAAAAAAGTAGCTTGCTCTTATTATACTTGCAATTTACTTTTGTTTGTCAATATTTTATTTTTGTACAGGCAAACACAAATGCAGATAATATAAAGCTGATGTCAGCAATGTTATGTGCGGCATTGTATCCCAATGTTGTCCAGGTGAGTTCTTCATTTATAATGTCTGAGATTGTACTTTGTGTCCGACTAGCACTTGTTTCTCTTTTCTCCAAAGTACAATTGCTTCTCTAATGTTTAAGGAAACGTAGCAATGCTGTGAATACTGTTTGATTCTTTGGTTCTCATGCTTTTTTTCTTTACTTAACCACTTTAATACTGGGCACTTTCACCCCCTTCCTTCCCAGGCCAATTTTCAGCTTTCAGCGCTCTCGCACTTTTAATGACAATTACGCAGTCATGCAATGCTGTACCCAAATGAATTTTTTATCATTTTGTTCACACACACAGAGCTTTCTTTTGGTGGTATTTATTCACGACTCGGTTTTTAATTTTTTGCGATATAAGAGAAAAAGAGAGCGAAAATTTGGGGGAAAAAATGTTTTCTTCTTTCCATTTTAAAAGAAATCCAATAAAATCGAATTTTGTCATACATTTAGGCCAAAATGTATTCCGCTACATGTCTTTGGTAAAAAAAATCCCGTTAAGTGTATAATAATTGTTTTGCGTGAACACGGACAGATGTACGTAGATGATCATGTACAGATGTGCGCAGGTGATCACGGACATATGTGTGCAGATGATTATTGGGACATATGATTTCACTGTTACATATGTGGGGGACAGGTGTTTTTACTGTGTGGGGACACTATTTTGGGGACTTTGTGTGTTTACATTGTGTTGGGACATTGTGTGGGGACACTGGGCCGGTGATCAGTGTGTAAAAAGCTGTAAAAAAACAGCTCATACTCACTGATCACCGGCCGGCTGCAGAGATCCGCTCTCCTCTCCTCACTGACAACTTCCGTGAAAGGAGAGCCGATCGCCTAGCAACCGGCTCTCTATTTACATCATATGATGGCTGTGATTGGACACAGCCATCATGTGATCAGGGGGGCCAATCACAGAGCCCTCCTATCGATCAGAGATGCGCCGTGTCCGGGTGACACGAGCGCATCGCAATCGCCCCGCTGCGTGGGCACGCGCGTGATCCACCTTCTGAGGGACGTTCCTGAACGTCCACTCAGAAGGAGGAAGGGCCCACCCGGCCGGGAGGGAGGAAGGTGCGGGAGGTGGTTAAAAGAAAGGTAAAAGGATGCCTTAAAAAATAAGAATTAGAGCGCATAATACAGTCTTCTATATTTGAATATATCAATCTAAATAGAATAGCCCAGGTGAGAACCTTGATTCATTATTAAAGTGGTTCTAAAGTCAAGACATTTTTACCTTGCACTCCCTGCATTACAGGTAAAAAAAAAAAAAATGTCCCAGTAGTTGTATGACCCGCTTCCCCAAACCCCCCTACACACTTACAGTACCTGAATCTTTTCTTGATCCAGTGCTGTGCCCGTCTGCAGTGGCACTCTCCCCACTTCCTCTTCTCACAGGACACAGAGACAGCAGTGGGAGCCATTTGCTCCTGATGCTGCCAATCAAATTCTGTGAGAAGGGAGAAGTGGCAGGGTCAAGCTTTGCTGTGTGTGTCTATGGATACACACAGCCCAGCTTGGCAGTGTGCCCACACAAGTATCGCCATAGCATTCCCTGCAAATACCCCCATTGCAGGGGATTGCAATGGGAGCAATCGCAGAAAAAGAGGAGTGGAGAGCGTTGGCGGGGACCCCAGAAGAGGAGGTAAGGCAGTGCTCTGTGGAATACTGTTTCACAGAGCAGGTAAGTAGAACTTATTTTTGATTTTAGGAAAGAAAATAGCTTTTTATAACTACTTTAAATTACACTGAATTAGGGGGTCATCTCCTTCCTTTGTCTTCACAGAACATTTATAAAATTTGTTTTAAAAGAGGGTCAACTTTCGCACAGAATAATTGAGGTGGGGGGGGGGTTCACATCTGAAACCCCTTCAAGATCACTTTTTGGATAACATATTTATTACCACTGAAAGGGGTAAGAGAATATCTAAAAAATAAAGTCATTACCAAAATGTTTCTTGCAATTATACTGGTAAAACTTAAAACATAACACATAAAAATATTTATGTGTTAATCACAAATGGCATAAGATCCCCTCCAGGTGTGATTTCATGGACCCGGTAGACAAAAATTTTGAGAGTTTCAGCATCTCGGACTTGGTTGACTGAGATTACTTATTTTGGAATGAAATGTAGGTATGTGTACTGTAAGAGCAGTTAATCATTTCTTAATTCCTCTTGAAATTGATAAAGAAATTCAAGATGCTAAGAAGACTTACAGTATCAGGGAGACCAAAGTCTTGGAAAATCAAAGGCTCTTAGGACTGCCCATATATGGCTAACCGCTGCATCCCCTCTTACATAGTAAGGTTGACTAAAGACACCATACAGTTCAACAGTCAGTTTGTGTGTGTATGTAACTACCGGTATATGTAATTATGTCACTACCATTTCCCATATTCTTGTATATTGTGTTTGCTAAGATGTTCAACTAAAAATATCAACACTCCTAGCTGACACCACCAACATCCTTACTGTTACGCAGTTTACCATAGAATCACTATTTGTGCAACTCCGTTGAGTGGTCAAGTGTCTTCTTAAAGCGGTTGTATACTCCGCTTGGACATTTTTACCTACAGGTAAAATTAATATCTCCTACACGGTTTAGGAGATATTCACCCTGCATGCAGCCGCTGATGTTAGCGGCGCATGCGCAGTAAAGGTCCGGTGTATCGTGTCAGAACAGGAAACTCGTGCGTGCATGCATGGACGTGACATCATCGTGGCACCGGCTACTCACAGCGCCAGAGTCAGCGACCCCGGAAGAAGGCGACTAGGCAATGTCAGCCCCCTCAGCGCTGACTGTGTCGGGCTGTGGGAGCTTCCTTCTAAGGGAAGTATTTCATAATGTGCTAGTATACTATGCATACTAGCACATTATGCCATTGTCTTGACCTGAGATTAGTTTTCTGTCTATAATAGAATCCCCATTTAGATATTTGTAAATTGTGATAAGATCTCCTCTTAAGCATCTCTTCTCCAGGGAGAATAAATGAGGTCCTCCAGTCCCCTTATTAGATTTGTTGCTGTCCTTCCTGAGGACTGGTGACCAGAACTGGATGACATGCTGTAGATGTGGCCGAAAAAGAGTTTTGTAAAGTGGTAGAATTATAGATTTATCTCTTGAGTAAATACCCTATTTATTGCATGCTAATCTGCTGGCCTAACTTGCTGCAGGTTGGCATTGCATGCTATTGCTGAGCCTGTGATCTACTAGGACCCCCAGTTCCTTTTTCTATCTTCAATTCCCCCCAGAGGTTCTCCCCATTGTGAGTAGCTCGCATTCATATTTTTAACCCCCAAATACATTACTTTACATTTATCAATATTGAACCCCATTGGCCATGTACAGTGGGGAGAACAAGTATTTGATACACTGCCGATTTTGCAGGTTTTCCTACTTACAAAGCATGTAGAGGTCTGTAATTTTTATCATAGGTACTCTTCAACTCTGAGAGACGGAATCTAAAACAAAAATCTAGAAAATCACATTGTATGATTTTTAAGTAATTAATTTGCATTTTATTGCATGACATAATTATTTGATATATTAGAAAAGCAGAACTTAATATTTGGTACAGAAACTTTTGTTTGCAATTACAGAGATCATACGTTTCCTGTAGTTCTTGATCAGGTTTGCACACACTGCAGCAGGGATTTTGGCCCACTCCTCCATACAGACCTTCTCCAGATCCTTCAGGTTTAGGGGCTGTCACTGGGCAATACGGACTTTTATAGCTCCCTCCAAAAATGTTCTATTGGGTTCAGGTCTGGAGACTGGCTAGGCCACTCCAGGACCTTGAGATGCTTCTTATGGAGCCACTCCTTAGTTGCCCTGGCTGTGTGTTTCGGGTCGTTGTCATGCTGGAAGACCCAGCCACGACCCATCTTCAATACTCTTACTGAGGGAAGGAGGTTGTTGGCCAAGATCTCCCGATACATGGCCCCATCCATCCTCCCCTCAATATGGTGCAGTCGTCCTGTCCCCTTAGCAGAAAAGCATCCCCAAAGAATGATGTTTCCACCTCCATGCTTCACAGTTGGGATGGTGTTCTTGGGGTTGTACTCATCCTTCTTCTTCCTCCAAACACGACTAGTGGAGTTCAAACCAAAAATCTCTATTTTTGTCTCATCAGACCACATGGCCTTCTCCCATTCCTCCTCTGGATCATCCAGATGGTCATTGGCAAACTTCAGACGGGCCTGGACATGCGCTGGCTTGAGCAGGGGGACCTTTTGTGCGCTGCAGGATTTTAATCCATGACGGCGTAGTGTGTTACTAATGGTTTTCTTTGAGACTGTGGTCCCAGCTCTCTTCTGGTCATTGACCAGGTCCTGACGTGTAGTTCTGGGCTGATCCCTCACCTTCTTCATGATCATTGATGCCTCACGAGGTGAGATCTTGCATGGAGCCCCAGACCGAGGGAGATTGGCCGTCATCTTGAACTACTTCCATTTTCTAATAATTGCGCCAACAGTTGTTGCCTTCTCACCAAGCTGCTTGCCTATTGTCCTGTAGCCCATCCTAGCCTTGTGCAGGTCTACAATTTTATCCCTGATGTCCTTACACAGCTCTCTGGTCTTGGCCATTGTGGAGAGGTTGGAGTCTGTTTGATTGTGTGGACTGGTGTCTTTTTTACAGGTACCGAGTTCAAACATTTGCAGTTAATACAGGTAATGAGTGGAGAACAGGAGGGCTTCTTAAAGAAAAAAATAACAGGTCTGTGAGAGCCGGAATTCGTACTAGTTGGTAGGTGATCAAATACTGTATTTATTGGCGTATAACACACACTTTTTTTACCCTGAAAATAGAGGGTAAACTGTGCCTGCGTGTTATACGCAGGGGGCTGTGGAAAGTTTTTTTCCTGAAACTTCCCTCTTAAGCCCCGTACACACGATCGGATAACCTATGGATTTTCGTCCGATGGATTTGTCCATCGGATATCCGATGAAACTGTTTTCCATCAGTCTTGCCCACACACCATCAGTCAAAAAACCGACCGTTCCAAACGCGGTGACGTAAAACACTCCGATGAGCCGAGAAAAATTAATTTTAATGCTTCTGAGCATGCGTCGACTTGATTCTGAGCATGCGTGGGTTTTTGATCCGATGGACTTGCCCATAGACGATCGGAAATTCCCATCGGTTTTTTATCCATCGGAAAATTTTAAAAAAAGTTCTATTTTTTACAACCAATGGAAAAAAGACCGATGGGTACCATACACGATCGGTTGGTCTGATGAAGACCATCCATCGGACGGTTTTCATCAGTCAAACCGATCGTGTGTACGGGGCTTTAAAGTTAGGGTGCGTGTTATACGCTGATAAATACGGTACTTATGTCATGCAATAAAATGCAAATTAATTATTTAAAAAATCATACAATGCGATTTTCTGGATTTTTGTTTTAGATTCCGTTTCTCACAGTTGAAGAGTACCTATGATAAAAATTACAGACCTCTACATGCTTTGTAAGTAGGAAAACCTGCAAAATCGGCAGTGTATCAAATACTTGTTCTCCCCACTGTAGTTGTCCACCTCTCTATTTTATTGAGGTTATCCTGTAAATTTTCTATATCCTGTTGTGAAGTTATCGCTGTGCTCAGTTTTGAATCGTCAGCAAACACTGAGACTATTTATACTCTAAATCATTTATGAACAAATAAACATAATTGATACCAGGACAGAGTCTGGTACCCAGCTTACATCTCCAGACTATTCAAAAGATACGCTATTTATCACCACCCTCTGGACACGCTACAGTAACCAATTTTGGATCCAGGCACATACACTATCATGCCACCAGACCTCAATTTGTAAATTAAGAGTTTATGGGGATGCTTTGGCGAAATCCAGACACACCACATCCACTGGCCTTTCTCTATCCAGATTACAGCTCACTGTGTATTGAGCTATTTTCTTTCCTGCAACCACAGGAAAATTGTATTACAGTGGTACCTTGAATTACGAGCATAATTCGTTCCAGAAGAATGCTTGTAATCCAAAGCACTCATATATCAAAGCAATATATAAATAGTGAAGCAGCGCTAATTATTAAAGTGTAAAGTGCTAATTAATCACATATGAAGTGCTAATAAACAAAGTAAATAAAATGTATAAATATATATGTAATGTATAAACGTGTAACCATCCAATGTAAAGTGCATCAAAACTTGGTAGTCATTCAATAAAATTGTCCATAATATAAAGTGTTTTCAGAAGAATGTGATAATTCAGAGAGAGAGTCAATCTCCTTAGGCATTCTTTGACCCTTTTGGGTCCATCAACAAGGTGAGAGGCTGGTATAACCGGGGGAGGATTATGAAAGGACATCTGTAGGATTTTTTCCATAAATGTGATAACTTGGACTCCCATACCTGTTCGTCTCCCTACTCTTCTCTGTTTGCCTGCTGAGGAAATTATTGAATTTCCGTCTAGGAGATTGACTCTCTCTCTGAATTATCACATTCTTCTGAAAACCCTTTATATTATGGACAATTTTATTGAATGACTACCAAGTTTTGATGCACTTTACATTGGATGGTTACACGTTTATACAGTCATTATTATCTATTTATTTGAGAAGCTTACATATATATTTATTCATTTTATTTACTTTGTTTATTAGCACTTCATATGTGATTAATTAGCACATTACACTTTAATAATTAGCGCTGCTTCACTATTTATTTATATATTCATTTGTGCTGGCAACACTACAGGAGTTCAGCCGCTTTTTGTTATTTTTACTTCATCAGTACTTCACTTATAATCATATATCAAAGCAAGTTTCCCCATAGGAGTCAATGGAAACTCAGATAATTTGTTCCACAGTGACTTCTATTGGTATGCAGTACTGCATGTTGCCAGAGGTGGGGGGTGCGGAGACACTCGGAGACCGATCGGATGCACTCGGAGACACTCTGAGAGGCTCGAAGACACTCTGGAGTAGAGTGTTTCCGATCGGCTCTGAGTGTCACCGGTGCCCCTGCACCTCTGGCCAAATCCGGTACTACATATCCCAGAGGCTTGAATCCCGCTCATTTTGTGAGACAACGCTCGCAAACAGAGTCAGGATTTTTAAGAAATAATAGCTCGTATTGCGAAACGCTTGTTAACTGCGTTACAGTAATAACTCAGATTGCGAGTATCTATGGCCGACTTAGGCCCCTTTTACACGAGGGGGATCCGTTTTGATGGACTCCGTATGCTCAGCGGGGATCGCTCCGCTAATCCCCGCTGAGCAGGTGGATGACAGGTCCGTCTCCGCTCACTATGCAGAGACAGACCTGTCAGAGTCCCATTCTCCTCTATGTGGAGCAAAACGGACAGCCTGTCTGTTTTCAACCGATCCGACCCGCTGGACGAATGGCGAAGGTATTGCCATCCGTCTGTTTTAAGCGGATTTTGGGACAATGGGAGGCCCGATCGGGTCCGCCTGAAAAACGGACAGGCGGACTGATTGGTCTGATCGTGTGAAAGGGGCCTTAAGGTTAGCTCAGAAGTAGCAGCTATGAGTAAGCACTGAACTACAGTGTGAAACGCGTCAGTTGTCTGCCTTTATTTTGCTGTGGCATGGATTGTTGTGATTTGACTTTTTAATAAAGGAACCTTTTTTGGAGTGCAGCTGTCCCAAACTTCCAATTATAGCAGCGAGATTCTGCTGAGACTGGGAAGGTAGACAAATGCTAAATATTCTCAAGGTCTTCTAATTCCGTTTTCTACAAACAGTTTACAAATTCTGATCTCAAGGACGGCTAAAACTGAGGCTTCTGTTTGATCTGTTATAGGGTTTTTTTTGTCTTCCTCTGGATCAACTGTAGGTATAGGGTTCTGTATATGGTATTTTTCTATTTATTTATACAATTTTTTTATTTTTCTATTGGTTAAACTAGATAGATTTGTGTGTTTTTCAACCTTACTGTACAAGCACAAACTTTGTTCTGTGTCCACAAATGATGATACCCCAAAGGTCTGCTGTGTCTACCAAAGACTGATAAAAGAAAGTGGAAATGTTTGTACATATGCTGTATAATGTTTTAACTTTAGCTTAGCGTCTCTCTCTGGCTGTTCATTTCCAGCAAGTCTAGTAACAGTAATTTTTTTTTTTCTTCCTAACTTTGTGTCTTTCCCATCATCCTCTTTTCAGTGCTTTTTACAAAATCTGGAGGATAGGATTGTGGGGGTTGGGGGTGCATATAGCCCGTAGGAAAGAACTAACTTAGAACTGATTATTTGTTTGCTTATATTTGTAGGTGAGAGCACCAGAAGGAAAATTTCAAATGACAAGATCAGGAACTATGAAAATGCCTTCAAAAGCAGAAGAGATGAAATTTGTGACAAAGAATGATGGTTATGTTCACATTCACCCCTCCTCTATAAACTACCAGGTATGCTAAGAAGGCCAAAACGTCTAATGTGTACTTTGACCTGTATAATTCTGATAATATTCTCATATTATAAAAAGAAAATAGCAGTTTTCTGTGAGAAACACTGGGTTTGCCCATTCTGGTACAGTCCAGGGATATGCAATTAGCGGACCTCCAGCTGTTGCCAAACTACAGGTCCCATGAGGCATAGCAAGACTCTGACAGCATTAAGCATGACACCCAGAGGCAGAGGCATGATGGGACTTGTAGTTTGGCAACAGCTGGAGGTCCGCTAATTGCATATCCCTGTGGTACACTCCCACGGAGCATGTTCCATCTCATTTACCAGTACTGGTGGTTTCCTGCATGCATTGAGCTTTACAACATCACAGCTTATTCAACACTTTTCTCTCTGCTTTCCTTCCTAGGTCTTGTTCACACCATGTCCATTGAGCTGCATTTTTCAGCACACCACCTCACATGTATGATGTGAGAAGGGTACAGAGAAAACAGTTGTTTGTGCCCTGTTCAAACACTACATTTGCTGTGGTGTGCAATAAAATTGAAGCTCAGTGGACATGATGTGAACAAGCCCCTTGTGGTGTCCTCTCCTCTTGTATGTCTGCTTCTTTCAACATTTGTTGTAATCTTGGGCCCTTACTGGAGTGCACGAAATCTGTTGTGACTTCACACTCAAAGTAAAGGCTGGGGCCATCTCCATTTACAACAAAGAGGAAATGGAACAAATGCATACACCGTCAGTCAGGGCAGACGGGGATACACTCCTGGCAGACACACACACACAAACTTTTGGAGCCAATAAACCGGACCACATACATTCAAAGAACAGACATGCACTCAGTCAAAACACACATAGGATACACAATTTACAATACCACTAATTAATACAGTTAATAAAGTATTTTTAGAAAATGCACCATGTGGTCATCACTCTTTATTTTAACTGCACCCAACATAATACAGTACTGACATTCTTCCTGAATGCAATGCATTTTTGTGCACTTGGAGACACATTTGCCTGTTTATACCCATAAGGTGGTGACTGGTGGTGATTTATAGTGGCTAGGCTGTAGCACAAGTGCAGTGGTGCTTGGCAATATACAGGAGATGAAAAAATAGGATTTTTATAACAGCTTACCTGTAAAATCCTTTTCTTGGAGTACATCACGGGACACAGAGCGGCATAGTCATTACTATGTGGGTTATATAGATACCTTCAGGTGCTGGCACTGGCAACTTCCAAAACCGGAAGTACCCTCCCCTATATAAGCCCCTCCCATCCGGGAGTACCTCAGTTTTGTAGCAAAGCAATAAGTGTCCCCAAAAGAGGGGTGGGAGCTCTGTGTCCCGTGATGTACTCCAAGAAAAGGATTTTACAGGTAAGCTGTTATAAAAATCCTATTTTCTTTCTCGTACATCACGGGACACAGAGCGGCATAGTCATTACTATGTGGGATGTCCTAAAGCAATGCCCAATGAGGGGGGGGATACACCATACATAAGCTGAGCGCTATCAGACATGAGGATCTTTTGCGGCCTGCAACACATTGCGCCCAAAGGCGACATCCTCCTGACTTCTAACGTCCACCTGGTAGAACCTAGTAAACGTGTGTACTGAAGACCATGTTGCGGCCTTACAGATTTGAGCCAGGGAGGCCTGGTGATGCACTGCCCATGAAGTTCCAACTGCTCTCGTGGAGTGCGCCCTAACTTTGAACGGAGGCGGTCTCCTTCTCAAGCCATAGGCTTGCATTATGACCTGTCGAATCCACTTGGCTAAAGTAGATTTTGATGCTGCCTGACCCTTTCTGGGGCCTTCCGGCAGAATAAACAAAGTATCCGTTCTGTGAATCTGAGCAGTGGCTTTTAGATAAGCTTTAACTGCTCTTACTACATCCAAAGAATGTAATAATTTTTCCTCTACTGAACTAGGTTTGGGGAAAAAAGAAGGAAGAACCACATCTTGGTTCAAATGAAACCTCGATACCACCTTCGGAAGAAAGGTTGGATGAGGACGTAACACTACTCTGTCCTTATGGATAACCAGATATGGCTCCCTACAGGACATAGCGGCTAATTCCGACACTCTTTTAGCCGAACAAATAGCTACTAGAAAAATCAATTTTCTGGTGAGAAGAACCAGGGAAATATGCTGTAATGGTTCAAAAGGTTGTTTCTTTAGAACCGACAGAACCAGGTTTAAGTCCCATGGACATATGGGAATATTAACCGGAGGGCTAATACGCATCACTCCTTGTATAAAGGCTTTGACTAGTGAATGCGAAGCCAAGGGCCTCTGAAAAAATATTGACAAGGCCGAAATCTGACCCTTGATAGTACTCAAGGCAAGCTTCCTATCTACAGCCCACTGTAGGAAGTCCAGAATCCTACCTATTACGTACTTTCGTGGATGCCATTTCTTGGCCTCACACCAGGCAATGTACGCCTTCCAGATTCTATAGTAGATCTGCCTGGATACCGGCTTCCTGGCATTGATCATGGTAGATACCACAGGATTAGAGAGACCTCTCTTTTTTAGAATATGGGCTTCAATAGCCAGGCCGTCAAACCTAGGGCTGGTAAGGAAGGGTGGTATATCGGTCCTTGCGAAAGCAGGTCCGAACGATGTGGGAGGGTCCAAGGACTCCCCACAGACATTTTTACAATCTCCGCGTACCATGCTCTTCGGGGCCACGCTGGAGCCACCAGAATCACTGGTTTATTTTCTACCCTGATTCTGCGGAGTAATCGAGGTAACAATTGTGGCGGTGGGAATGCATATATCAGCTTGAACTGATCCCAAGGGAACACTAGGGCATCCGAGCCGCAAGCTAGGGGATCCCTTGTCCAAGAGACAAACCTGTCCACCTTTGCGTTGAACCTGGATGCTAGCAGATCTACATCCGGTGTTCCCCACCGCTGACATATTGTCCGAAAAACCTCAGGGTGAAGGGACCATTCCCCTGGGCATAATTGTTGGCGACTTAGAAAGTCCGCCTTCCAATTCTCCACTCCTGGAATGAATACCGCGGATATGGCTGGGACATATCTTTCTGCCCATTTCAGGATGCAATTTACCTCCCTCTGGGCTGCACGACTCCTGGTGCCACCCTGATGATTGATATATGCCACTGCCGTGGCATTGTCTGATTGAATTCTGACAGGGGACCCTTGGAGTTTGGATGTCCATGCTACTAGGGCATACCGGGCTGCTCGTATCTCTAAGAGATTGATGGGCAGGGCCTTTTCCGCATCCGACCATCTGCCCTGGAGAGACCATTGCTCCAGTACTGTTCCCCAGCCTATAAGGCTGGCATCTGTAGTGACCACCTTCCAAGAAATCGGACTGAAGGATTTCCCTTTTTCCAGATTCTGGGGAACCAGCCACCAACGGAGGCTCTTGCGAACGGAAGGGGACAAGGACATTGGTAAGTCTAGGGCCTGAACTTTCTTGTTCCAGGCTGACAGTATAGCCCTTTGCAAATTCCTTGAATGGAATTGACCGTAGGGTACTGCTTCGAATGATGCCACCATTTCTCCCAGCAGCCTCATGCACAGGCGTATGGACGGCTGTCTTTTTGTACCCACTAAGTGGATCAAATCTCTCAAAGACAACACCTTTTTTCGAGGCAAGAATATTTTCCTCTGGCCTGAATCTAGCCTTAGCCCCAAGTATTCCAGACTTTTGACTGGTTTTAGGGCTGACTTGTCTCGGTTGATAATCCAACCGTGAGATTCCAGATACTTGATTGTCTTGTGAACGACCACTTCTAGTTTTTTCACTGAGTGGTCTATCAGCAACAAGTCGTCTAGATATGCCATTATCGTTACACCTTGCGTTCTTAGATTGGCCAATAATGGGGCCAGAATTTTTGTGAACACTCGTGGTGCTGTGGCCAGACCGAAGGGTAAGGCTCTGAACTGAAAATGGCGCCCTTCTACTGCAAAGCGTAGAAATTTTTGGTGGACTGGAAAGATGGGAATGTGCAAATAAGCATCTTTGATGTCGATCGAGGCTAACCATTCCTCCCCATTGTAGGGCAGTGGCCACCGATCGGATCGACTCCATCCGGAAAGTCCTGATATGTAGGAATTTGTTTAGCCCTTTTAGATTTAATATGGGCCTCACGTCCCCGTTTGGCTTCGGGACTGTAAAGAGGTTTGAGTAAAACCCGAACCCCCATTCTTCCAGGGGAACCTCCATAATTACTCCTTGGAGCAATAGTTGTTCTAGTGCCAACAGGAGGGACTCTCTCTTCCGGGGATCCCTTGGCACGTTTGACCTCATAAAATGGGAAGGAGGAGAGTCTTTTAACTCCAATCTGTATCCCAGACTTACTGCGGAGAGCACCCATCTGTCTCTGATCGTGTCCCGCCAGGTCTCTGCGAACAACTGGAGTCTTCCCCCCACCCGATTGAGTGGGGGCAACCCTTCATGCATTTGACTTTGGGGGAGGTTTTGTACCTCTCCTGACCCAGGGTTTCTTATTACCCTGCGATTGTCCCTGATTTTTACCCCCGGGATTTGACCGAGGAGGCCGTCGGAACTGTTTCACAGCCGATGCCCCAGGGACTGGAGAAGCAGGCCTCTTAAAAGAGGGACCTCTAACTCTGTTTTTAACCGGCAAGAGTGTACTTTTACCGTTGGAAATTTTCTGGATATATTTGTCCAGGTCTTCCCCGAATAAGCGTTCACCATGGAATGAGAAGCTAACCAGGAATTTTTTACAGGGAGCTTCAGCAGACCAGTTTTTGAGCCATAGAAGCCTGCGCATATGTACTACAGACAGCGTAAGGCGGGAGGCCTGATGGATTGAATCCTTTATGGCGTCAACCGCAAAGCGTAAGGCTCTAGGTAGATCAGCTAGGGCAAGGGCCTGCTGATCTGGCAAGTCCCTTAAGACCTGTTTCAACTGATCCTTCACTGCTTGGCAGACCCCAATAGCTGCCACTGCTGGTTGTGTCACCAAGCCTGCTGTAGAAAAAGCAGATTTTAATAAGGACTCCAATTTTTTATCTATTGGGTCCTTGAACATTTGGACATTATCCACTGGACATGTCAGTGATTTATTCACACAAGAGATGGCTGCGTCCACTGTAGGGACCCTCCATTTTTTGATGAACTTATCCTCCATGGGATAGACCACCGGAAATCTCTTGGGGGGAGTAAATATTTTATCAGGATGTTCCCAATCCTGGTACATGAGCCCTTCCAATAAAGGGTGAAGTGGAAAGGAACAGACAGTCTGGGGAGCTTTTAGCGACCCCAGCGAGGAGACAGTAGTGGTTGATGGTTCCGCAAGGTGCATTTTAAATGCTGATCGGACCATGTTAGTCAAAGACTGAACCCATAATCTTTCAGCTTGAGATGCTGAGAAAGGTTCCTCCACTGTTGATTCCTCTATAACAGAATCAACCTCCTCCTGATCCCCTTCAGGCAGGTCGATTCCCTGTATGGGACTGTTGCTCCGCTAGCAGGTACTCTGAAGGAGGAGACGGAGATCGGGCGTGCTTTCCCTGTGACAGGGAGGCAGCGATTAATGTTGACAATCTCTCTTCTAATCCTCCCAGAGCTGAGGAAAAAACCTCCTCTGTTACATACACAAGAGCAGGTGAACTGAGGACAGCCACAGTACCAGGTACTCCTGCGGGGTCTCTACGGTCACTAACCTCTGAATTTTCAGGGGAGACTGGTGTAGCAGAAGCATGCCCAAGATCCTCAGAGCCCGATGGAGACCCCCTATGCTTCCTGGAAGATTTAGTTCCGGAGCTTCTGGACGGCATATTCCTAAGCCCAAAGCTGAGGTATTCCAGCCGTAATACACCACTTTTACCGAGAATAGTCTAGCACAATTGCTGCTATATAACAGTTGGTGTCTACTAAAGTGCCTTTCTAGGGGATGCCTGCATCAACCGCCTCTGTGTGCCTTTTTACTGTTGCTAGCTCTGTCTGTGCACTTCAATAGCCAGCTGTGATTGTGCTTTTAAACATGCTGGACGCCCGCACATGCGCAGTAGCGCCGCGGCGCACACCGAGCGTCATCCACCCGCCCCGCCCCTTTTTCCAGATCGCCTCTATATAGAGAGGCGCGCGCACGCGCGCGGGCACGTGCGCCTTCGACGCCTTTTTTGAAAAAAAAATAAGGAGCTAGATGGGAGCCAGGGTCCCTGCCGCAGGGCCCGGGGATGGATGAGCGCAGCAACAGGGCAGAGGAGACAGCTTCCCAAAGAGAACTTACCAACTGCCTGGATTTGACTTCGGAAGAAAAAAATCCACATTACAAGAAAAAGAACCATAGCGGCCTCTAGTGTTTAACACAGGTACCGCGGTCTTACATTTTTTTTTTCTTGCCTACTATTAAAATTTTTACATTTTCTTAGTAGTAACAGGCATGCACAGAATATTAGCGGGAATACCTTAGGTAACAGGCAGAAAGACAAAATAGGCTTGGGGGTCCCCCAATAGAACCAAGTTCCTGAGGGCCCCCACTTACCTTTTCCTCGCCGCAGGACTCTGTTTGGTCCACAGAAGCCCAAACTTCACCTATCACGGCAGGCATTGTAATTAAACCTTCAGGGACTGGGTTCCCAAGGATTCCACTCCCCTGGACCTGTATAGCACCCTGCACAGAAAACATCTTGGTCGTGGGTATGACCAGAGCTCTGGATCCCAGGGTCCAGCCCTCCTAAGAGAGGCATTACAGGCAAAACCTTGCTCTTCTCTTGCAAGGCCCGGGTACCGACCGTTTAGCTATGAAGCTTTTTTGGTTGGATCCGGAATAGCTTACTGAGGCCCAAAAGAACCTGTACGCAAGCTCAGTGAAAAACACATGTTACTTCTTGGCCAACACCTTAGACACTGGCAAAAAACTGAGGTACTCCCGGATGGGAGGGGCTTATATAGGGGAGGGTACTTCCGGTTTTGGAAGTTGCCAGTGCCAGCACCTGATGGTATCTATATAACCCACATAGTAATGACTATGCCGCTCTGTGTCCCGTGATGTACGAGAAAGAAAACCCTCTGACAAACCTTTAGCATTATTCCTTTGCATATCAAGTCCATCATAAACGTTTTTTAAAAACATGGCACCATTTAGCCCTTGTAAATATGAACCCTGTTTGCACAGGCCACGCAATGCATTTATAACATGCATAGGACTGTAGGAAGACTGTCATGTTTTATATGGACTTGGCATCTTAGTGAACACAACATACAGGGATATGGGAAATGATTATTGACATTGACAAACATACACCTACATAGGTTGAACTGGATGGACTAGCTTCTTTATTTAACCTTACTAGCTATGAAACGATGAAATTATAGAGTTGTGCATGTGGGGCTTCGAAACTATGGAGAGAGTCAAGGCAACACTGTGGCTGCTGTACTTATACTAATTCTGTTGATAGTATTTTAGAAAATATGCAAAAAAATTCTCATTGTGCTTTATTATACTTTAATGGGTTTATATTTTAGGTGCGGAATTTTGATAGTCCATATTTGGTGTATCATGAAAAGATTAAGACCAGCCGTGTGTTTGTGCGAGACTGCAGCATGGTGTCAGTGTACCCCCTAATTTTGTTTGGTGGTGGCCAAGTAAATGTTGAGCTACGCAAAGGGGAATTCCTAATTTCCATGGATGATGGGTGGATTCGCTTTGTAGCAGCCTCACATCAGGTAAGGTTTAGGCATTTAGACTTTCATACTGTATATTCACAATGGCAAGAGAACTTGCATAGCAATCCAAGCAGCAAAAGGTTGTTCTTGCTGGTAGAATTGTGTTTCCCTTCCTTTCAAAAATTCTTAATTTCTAGATTTCATGGAAAAGTTAAAGGGGTTGTAAATCCTCAAGGTTTTTCACCCTAATGCATTAAGGTGAAAAACCTCCTATGATTCAGCAGCCCCCCAGAGCTCCCCTTTTAGTTACCTGAACCCGGTCTTTCCAGCGAAGGGGACAAGCACACCAGCTCCAGACAGTATCTTGGGTCCTGATTGTATAGATTGACAGCAGCGCAGCCATTGTCAATGGACGCAGCAGCAGGACATGGGAGCATGCCCGCACAAGTGCCCCGAGGTAGAGCGGCTCTCCAAAGGGGCACTCGAGAACAGGAGGCGCCAGGAGCGCTGCTGAGGGACCCCAGAAGAGGAGGATTGGGCCACTCTGTGCAAAACCAAACTAAACATATCCTTTAAAAATAACCAATCTTATTAAGTAAAGTACATCCAAATCCTTTATCTTAATCGTACATTACAAGACACGGGTTTGATATTCATAGACATATGTCTTTAGTTTTTTCGCTAGTGTCCTAGGATGATGGACCTTTTCTCCTTTACGGAGAAGTCACTCTTAGCTTAACTAGTTTATTATTTTATCTTTAGGTTCTTCATTCAACTCTTCACTGCCCTCTAATAAAACAGGAGAAGCAGTGCCTTTTGGATCTGTGCAACCTTGGTAAAACCTTGGGAGTCATAATCGCACCCCACACCTGTAATATTACTTTTGGCACTAGGTCCTTCGTGGGCGTGCACCTTGGCTTGGTGCAACGCATGTAGTTAGCCATAGGTTGCTAAACAGGTCCAGGACTGATGGTCTATCCCTCGATCCCAGTCCCTGAAGACCCCTTCAGGGGTATGTCTATTGTGATAGGGTCCAGCAATATGGACAGGTAAGATTGGGTCACTCTGTATCTCTGATTGTTACTGTAATCCCACAGAAAGTATGAGACATAAATTGCTTTACACATTCTTATTAGAATGCATTAAAATTATCAGGAAACCAGGAATGTGTTTTCACTTATACAGTGTAAACTTTTCAAACGTAGTACTAAAATTCAGAAATTCAGAGCTAAGTCTTAATCTCAGGTGCATGACCAGGTGTTACCTCACACCACAGGTCACACACTTTACCACCATTTCCTCCTACAGATCTTTATTAAGAACTTGGGCACTTCCTCCTGATCTTTTGACATGAGGACGCCACCTGGATTACTGTGTACTCCTTCTTGGACACGCTTACCCCATTTTCACACCCTACTCTGTGAGTACCTCATAGGGGAATACCCTCACTAATAGCAAAAGCCATGTGCAAGGGAACTGCTGAAGACCTGCAAAACACGCAGACCACTCAGAGTGACAATGTTTCTCATGCACCCAAAGCAGGACCCTGTTTTACCACCAGTCTCTGCATCTGATTTTAGGTACATCTCAGGCACACAACATGTGGTCTCCCTGATTATGGCAGAGTTTTCTCTCTTCACTTTAATACGGCCTTCATTGTCCAGGGCTCAAACGTTATAGGCTCCCTCTCCACCTCCACCATCTCTACCTGGGTTGGATCTGAATATGCCTGCTCTAGAAGAGGTAGACATAAAGGGGAAGAAAAGGTCAGAGAAACAGTGGTAGAGGGAGTCAAAGATGATATTTCACTCCCAGGCTGCTATGCACCTGATATTATGGCTTTACACAATGTGCTAGCCTATATTAATATGTACACTTCTGCTGTGTGCAAAAGCCTTGGCCTTGCCTCACTTGATTTTCCTCTGTCACGTCATGCCTGATCAGTTACTAAATTAACCTGTAAAGTCTAGAAAGACATTCCCTGTTCATGAACAAATACAATAGGTGTTCAATGAAGATTGGATCAATCCAGAAAATATTTTTCACCCCTCCAAATATCATTGCTGACCTCAATTCAATGCAAAAAGAGTCACAAAAAAGTGGTCTGTCATGGTAGTAGACCCTGCTGTTTCAGTCTTTAATCATCTTCCTGTACCGTAATGTTTCTTTGTTCAAAGATTCTGAATACAGAAAGTTTGCTCTCTTTACTCTCGCAGGCCCAGCTCTGCAACCAGCTGTTGCTGCAATTGCTGTTTGTCAAACTGCAGCTAATTGGACTAGGGCAATGAACAAACAACCTGATCCTGTATTCCAGGGCTGTACCTTGGCTTGGCGATTACAGTCCCCTTTTGCCTTGCTATTTTGTGTTGATGCCCTAGAACTAGTCATAATAAATAAATCTCCACAATAGCTCTGATTCCTGTTCATATGCAAAGAATCTTATGGCTGCCTGTACTAGAAACCTCATTCATGTGCCCTTTAAAGGGTGATGTCTGTTTGGTGTGCCACTTGACAAATTCATTAAAAGATGTCACACGAGGAAGGGTTCCAAATCTAGTTCCAAATTTTTTTTCTGGAATCCAAAGAAGAACCTGGTGTACAGACATACTCTGACTTCTAGGAGATGACCTCTGGCTGCTTCCAAACAGGTCATACATGCTGTCTTATGTTCCCCTGTTCATCCTGCTTCTCAGTCAATGGCTTTAACGGCATGGCCATTGAAGCTCAGGTCTTGAGGGACAAAGGAGTCTCTGAGTCTGTCATTCCCACAATGCTATTGTACCTGAAATTCCTTCTTTGTCTGGTGTAAACACAGGCAATTCAATCCCAGAGATTACCCTGTGCCTCACAATCTGGCCTTCCTGCAATCAGGGCTTGACCTGAACCCTTGCCTTATGTATTCTTAAGGGACAGGTTGCAATCTTGTCCATTCTTTTCCAAATACCTCTGGTTTTGTTTTCCCTTGTAAATACCTTTTTTCAAGTTGTTTCTTGGATCAGCCCATCCTTACAGCACCTTGGGACCTAAATTTTTATTTTATTTTTGTCTGCTTATATTTGTCCATCAGGGAACTCCCCTTGGATAAAGTCTCCTGCAAGGTAGCCTTTTTGGTGCTATCTAATTTGTTAGACGTATCTCTGAGTTAGACCTTATTTTCTCCCTGAAGCGGTGTCAGGCTTCCACCTCAGTGAAGACATAGTCCAGTTCTTTCTTCGTTGTGTATCACTCCCAAAGGAAATTGTTCTTCATTGTCCGGATTTGGTCAGAGCCATCAGTTTTCCTCAAAGCTACAGGTACTATCAGGAAAATATACTCTCTTTTCATCTTACCCTCAGGACCTCGAAAGGGATATCCTGCCTCAAGATCCACAATTGCTATATGGGTAAGACATCTAATCACAAGATCTTACATTTTAAATGACAAAGCACCTCCTGCACTAACACTTTCTCAGTCTACTAGATTAGTAGGCAGTTTCTGGATATTCTGACATCAAGCCCCTATTGCCCAGCTGTCTAAGGCCACCACCTGTTTTTTTGTTCATACCTTTTTCGAGTTTTACCAGGTGGACATTCAATATTCTATAGATGCAGCTTTTAGTTGCAAGGTTCTTGCAGCGACACTCTGAGTTGGGCCTGTTGACACAGTTTTGTTGTTGCCCAGGCTTCTTATTTATTGCTTGGAGACTTTCCATGGTCAATGAATATCAAGCCTCTGTCTTGTACTATACGATTAAGATTAAAGGAATTTTGACTTGCCTGTAAATTTTATATTTTAGAGTACAGTACAAAACACGGTTTACTCTCCCCTCTGTTCTTGTGGTGTTTTGCAATGCTTGCTGCAAAACTGAGGACTCAGAGTGGGTTAGGGTTACAAGGTGCCTGTCCTCAAAGCTTTGCAAGTGTCTGATCACCTGAAGGTACCATCTATAACCCAGGGTCTATGAATATCAAGCTTGTGTCCTGTACTGTACTCCAATATATGGAGTTTACAGATAAGTCAAAACTCCTTTTTTTCTAGGGCTACATAGGTACAGTATGTTGAATGATCTAATGCACTTTATATCTTGGATTCAATGCATATACATGTACAGCTTAGAACTTTTCACCTACAGAAGCTAGAGAAAATGACATTTAGTCATCAATACAGCTATATTCAACACTGTTTATGGCCACAATCCTAAAAACCTAACTAAGCAGATGACAGGCCTGTAAGGATTTAAAAAATCTAAATTGACACTAGTAGAAAAGTATTTGGAGGGAATGTTTAGCAGCCGTTGGCAATCCAAGGATTTTTAGAACGGTGTATTTGGCAGAATTGCTGGGTATTTTAAGGATAGAAATATATAATTTGCCCTTGTTGGCTTCTTTAATGTGCATTCTTCTTTTGCAATTTATCTGTTCACTGACGTGGTATAACTATACAGTCCTTACTCCTAGGAACAACTGTAGTAGGCACTGATGGAAAGATAATAAGATAGCCCTTTAATTTGAACCTTTAAATACCAGATAGGCAAATACAGCTCCAGTATTACTGTCTTGACAAGTCCTGTTTAAAGGGTCAGTCCAAGGTCAAGCCTGTTTAAGTCAGTTTCTGGCTGCATATTGAATTCTTCAACTCTGAGATCCTGTAAAAATTGTTGACCTTACTTCTGCCCACCTTCTCATTTTACAACACCTTCTTTTTCTGTCTCTATGATATACAGTAAAATAGATGAGAAAAAATCCAACAGGGAGAACGGGAATATTTTGTTCTGTCCACAGGAGGAATACAGAGTTTACCAATTGCAGCACAGATATCTCACCTATAGCATCCATGAAGAATATTATAAATTGTTGTGGTTCAGCTATCTAGCCCCACCATAAAATTAAATATCACTTTTAACTGGATTGGCCCTTAAATGTCACATTAGTTGCCTGGTCACAGGCTGCATAACTGCATAAAGATACAGCTATTATTACAAATATAAACATGATCCGTACCATGTTTCTTTCAACAGATTGCAGAACTAGTGAAAGAACTTCGCAGTGAACTAGACCAACTTTTACATGATAAAATTAAGAATCCTACAATGGACCTGCATACCTGCCCACGTGGCTCCCGAATTATTGCCATGATCGTCAAACTGGTGACGACACAGTGATCCTGAGATATTGTTGAAAGATGGTATTGTCCTTTTACTTCTGCAATTGGACTGAAACAGCTAAAAAAAAATTATTGTATGTGAAAACATAAAACCGTGGTATGATATGTAACAAGCTGAAGGATCATTTGACTTTCAGTAAAAATGATTTATAAGGCCTACTCAATCATGAATATCAAACGATTTGTTAAAGTATTTATAATTTTTACTTCTGGATAAACATTTAGTTCATGCAGAATATGATCGGTTGTTGTCACTAAGATGCCCACACACTAGAAGGTAACAGGAAATGATGTAGTTGTTTTCTAACTAATCTGCCTATAATCATGGGTTATAATTAAAGCTACTCTCCTGAGAGAATTATGTAGGCTGCCTCTTTTTCTTAAAATGACAGTTGTCTTACTGTCATGCTATTGCTTTGGCCGTAATACTTTTTGCTTCACTGACCTAGAGCAAGTATAGCGTTCTGACCAATTTGCTGGGTGCTTGTTCTTGGTGTGTGACGGATATTAAAACCACGACAGCCAAGCACCCCTTAGATTTCGCTCATGATAGATGTCATTTCAATTTACCAAGGTTCAGATATTGGTCATTTAGAAAATGTAGGATTTAGAAAATGTGGTTATTTGATGAATTGTCAGTATGAGGTCAGTCATCATAATAAAATTGTACCCTTTTGGGTACAGAATAGCTTGGGCCTATAAGCTTTAGCCTATAAGCAGATAAAGACAATAAATTACTGCTGCTGATTGTAAAAAGAACCTACAAGGATAAGGCAATTTTTCATAAAAATGCTCTAAAGCCATCTATATGGATTGAATCTCGGCTGGTATAGCAAGGACTGGCAGAGATTCGATCCATCTATGGACAGGCTGATTGTACCCACATCGATTGACTTGGGTACAACCAGCATGTTGGAGTTCCAGTATGCGATTATTGCCAGCGGCTGTAGCCGCTAGCCAAATCATTGTGTTCTCCTGGCAGGGACCGCTCCCTGTGCCCCCTTCCGGAGAACGCAATAGCTCAGCGCGAAGGAGTCCACAATCAACACTGACTGTGATGATGGGGGATTTATTTGAGCGATTTTCTTTCCTGCCCAACCCCCACTCCTTAGCCTTCTTACCTATTCTATACTAGAAACCCCCAGCTTACCTCCCGAGGAAAGCTGCAGCATTTTTTGGCTCCTCTTTAATGCTGGTAACATATGTGCAGTGAGCCCTTAGACTGGTTTGTTTCATGAGCATCTCCAGCTTTTGAAGCACTCACTGTGCAGGAATGGCTAGTGTTGAACTAAATTACTGCCATAGAAGATCAAATGAGCTCATGGCTGTTCTGCCGAGATAATAAAACAATGTGACAAAAAACAAGCAGAGGGCAAAGGACTACTATTATTGCCTGTAGACTCCCTGCAGCTGACCTTTTCCGTATTACCAAATTCCCATTCCTTTTTGTTGGCTGTAGGGAGGTGGCCAGCTTGGTAGAGGCAGTGATTTCTTTCCCAATGTCATAGTTGTTCCTTTGATAACGGGTAATCGCATGGGGAGGGGGGCATTTAAGAAGAAAAGGTACTAAAAAAAAAAAAAACATCTGAATCAGTTCTTTGTGGAATAGAGTTTTTTTCTTGCAACAGTGAGCAGCACAGCAGGAAAACTAACAAATCTCACTCCAAATTTCACAGTGCCTTAGATCTCTAATTGCAGCAAGTGCAATATTTAGGAGGAATTCAAGGCAAATGTTCGATTTTGCAGGCAACGCTCCATCAAAATTTCTAGATAACAAATCTTATTTTTTTGAACTCGGGTCACCTTTAAGATAAGGTATCATGCAGCACCTTGTTGCACCATTACAGAAATATTAGGCAATTTAGTTCTACAAATATCATAAAAAAATTCTTGGATTATTTCATAACCCAGAGAATTAACATGCATGCTGGTATATACATTCTAAAACATTCTCTTTTAACCTCTCCAGCTCCGGAGGATTTGGCTCCTCAATGATGGGCCATTTTTTGCGATTCTGCACTGCGTCGCTTTAACTGACATTTGCGTGGTTGTGCGACGTGGCTCCCAAACAAAATTGACGTCCTTTTTTTCCCACAAATAGAGCTTTCTTTGGGTGGTATTTGATCACCTCTGCGTGTTTTTTTTTTTTGCGCGATAAACAAAAAAAGAGCGTCAATTTTGAATAAAAAGCAATATTTTTGACTTTTTGCTATAATAAATATCCCCAAAGAAAGATTGTAACGAGCCCCTTGCTCGCTCGGTTCCACTCTCCCGACACTCCTCTGCTACTATTGGATCATATTGCAGATCGCAACGTCTGATGGTTCGGTCATCCGATGCTCCAGGATTCAAACTACAGCTATGTGCCGTTCTAATCCATTTGTGAAAGCTCAGAACAAACACCAGACAGGCTGTATGTAAGTTCAAACAGGAATCTCATTTTATTGGATGCACACACACACTTTTATACAGCAGTTTGAACACCCTGCCCCCAACAACCACTTTCCTATTGGTCAATTGTAAAGTCCATTGTATTTCTCAATTAGGTTCTCTTGACCATGCAAATGAGGACTTGAAACAGGGTCAGCAGGGATTGGTCCGATAGCTTGAATAGGAGAACTGAGATGTGTATTGACACAGAATGTGTATTGACACAGAAGCCCCAGGGGGTAATTAAAGTACATAAACAAACAGTCAAACACAGAACAATGCATTCCTTCCAGACCATGGAGCCTTCTGGAGGGGGGGGGTTAGCCTTAAGACAGGGCAGAAGACCCCCCACTGTGTAATAGATTCAAAGGAGAAATACTTCAGTATTCCAAGGTTCATGACAATACTCCCCCCTGGGAAACAGTCCAACAGCCACAGTGGGACCCCAAACGGGTCAACTCGAGGATGTTGGAAAAGTAGTCTTAAGGTTCCAGGTCTGTCTGCCGGGATAACCCATCCGCATTCCTGTCTTGAGGCCCTGGCCCATAATCGGAGGGCAAGAGGCTAGCATTCAGTCCTCTCCAAAAGCCTCTGTCCCGGCTAGATCTGTCACACATCTCCCCTTTCGGCAGGAGACCAACACAGGAGGAGACCCCAGACGGGTTGACTCCGAAGTTAGTCCATAGTTCTATTCCCGCAATGCCGGTATCCACACAGTACCCCAAAAAATTGCTCCAAACAGAGCATTACTCACCCAGCCAACCTCTGCCTCTCTTAGAGAACATACCTGCCGCTGGGGAGAGGTCTGGACTGGCCCTTCTCCCTGGAGTCCTTTCAGCCGCTGGAGAGAAGACAGGATGACCGGGCTCAGTCCGTCATGCTGTTGGGGATCTGGGCCAACTGCCCAGCATTCCTGGGGTATACAAGTGAAGACTGAATTCCCATCCCCTTGTGGTAGGTGAAAATCCCCTAGTGCTTGCAAAGCAAGGTTGACATCCTCCTGTCTCAGTGTCACACCATTTTCTGGGGTTGTGTCAGTGAAGACCGAAGTCCCATCCACTACCACAGGAACTCCCTCTTCTGTTAGTTGAGAGCAGAGGCCCGCGGCACTCTGCTCTGTTGCCAGCTCTTCTGCTGGGTTGCTGTGCGTGGAGACCGCAGTCCCATCCACTGATCTCCGCTCAAGTTGCAGTTGTGTGCAGAGGCCAGTAGCATTCTGCCTTGCTGCCAGTGATTCAGCTGGGGGTAAAAGCTTTACCACCTCAGCTTGTTGCTGGAGAGAGGGGCCAACTGCCCCGGCTCCCTGAAACTCCACAGTTGTTTCTAGTGCTGGGCAGAGGTTGCTAGCACTCTGCCCTGTTGCCAGCACTTCTGCTGGGGACTCCACACCATCTGCTCTGGCTACCTGTTGGGGAGGGAAAAGGGCTGCTTCTCCTCCCTGCATCTCTGAAAGCCCCTGGGAAAGAGGAACCATCACCTTCTCACCTCGGGCCTCCAAAACTGCCACGGGTGTAGAGCAGGGGTCTGTAGTACTTTGTCCTGCTGCCAGTACTTGAGCAGGCGATGCATAATCCATAACATCCTCTGAACAGTCCCTTAAGTCCATACCTTCTGTAATCTGTGGCTGGGGAGATGAGCCAACTGCCCTAGCTCCCTGGAACTCCATATCATCCACTTCGGCTTTAGGGGTGGCAATCTTCCGATTTTCCACTGCCGATTCTTCAGCCAGGCTAGCTCCCTGGAACTCCATATCATCCACTTCGGCTTTAGGGATGGCAATCTTCAGATTTTCCACTGCCGATTCTTCAGCCAAGCTAGCTCCCTGGAACTCCATATCATCCACTTTGGCTTTAGGGATGGCAATCTTCAGATTTTCCACTGCCGATTCTTCAGCCAGGATTTCAGAGTTGTCAACTGGTATTTCCTGATAGTCCCAGGCAAAGGGAGCCCCACCCTGCTGCTGAACAGAGTCTAGCAGCTGTTTGTAGGCAATCTCCAGCTCCCATTCCTGAACGGCCAGAAACTCCAAATCTTCCTGTGCCCAGTGCCCTTCTGAGACATTCAGTCTTTGTTCTCTGTGCTCCATTATTTCCTCCAAACGCCACTCCCGATCACTCCCAAAGTCAGGGTCCTCGGACAGCCTCCAATACAACAATCCCAGGCCATTATAGTCAAAGCCTTCCGTGGGGCTGTCATCCGCTGACCACGGGCACTCTTGGGCTACATACCACCGGAGGGCTCTGTAGCTCTCGTCCAACCGTATCTCTGCCCGAATCAGCCTGCTTAACTCAGCTGTCCACTCCTGCTTCAGTTGTTCCCCCAATAACAGCATTCGTACTAAATACTGCGACCAGTACCTTACATGGATGGAGGGGAGAACTTCTCCCTGGTGTTGCTGCTCGAGAGCTAGCGCTTTCTTCCAGAGTTCGCAGCGGATTGAATCAGACCATCCCAGCAGGACCTCCTCTGATACTGGTCCTCTATGCTGTATCTGCATCTCTCGCAACCTCCTTCTGAATTCCTTTTCCATGTCGGCTGGTATCTGTATCTCTCCTCTCCTTTCAGTTGGTGCTGTTTCTTTAGGTGTTGTCTCCGATTGCCGTATTTCCGCCATTCTCTGCTCATGTTGCCGCTCTAGTTCTCTCTTTTGTCGCTCTAGTTGTCTCTTTTGTCGCTCTAGTTGTCTCTTTTGTCGCTCTAGTTGTCTCTTTTGTCGCTCTAGTTCTCTCTTTTGTCGCTCTAGTTTTTTCTCTTGTCGCTCATCCTGCAGCTGGATGCCTCTAATGGCTTCCTGTATGGTGGTCTCTGATGGGTTAGCACCATATAATGCCAAGCGCTCTCGAACTCGTTGCTGAAACAAATCTTCAACTGACTGGGGTCCTGCATCACCGTCCCTCTGGTCCATCTCGGCTCTCTAGTAAGTCTTTCAGCGTGGCTTTCCTGCAGGCTGCATAGCTTGGTCATTCACTGTGGTGGCTTGGAGTGTCCCAGGAACTGGAGGGAAAATCCCGCTGCTACCAACCAATGTAACGAGCCCCTTGCTCGCTCGGTTCCACTCTCCCGACACTCCTCTGCTACTATTGGATCATATTGCAGATCGCAACGTCTGATGGTTTGGTCATCCGATGCTCCAGGATTCAAACTACAGCTATGTGCCGTTCTAATCCATTTGTGAAAGCTCAGAACAAACACCAGGCAGGCTGTATGTAAGTTCAAACAGGAATCTCATTTTATTGGATGCACACACACACACTTTTATACAGCAGTTTGAACACCCTGCCCCCAACAACCACTTTCCTATTGGTCAATTGTAAAGTCCATTGTATTTCTCAATTAGGTTCTCTTGACCATGCAAATGAGGACTTGAAACAGGGTCAGCAGGGATTGGTCCGATAGCTTGAATAGGAGAACTGAGATGTGTATTGACACAGAATGTGTATTGACACAGAAGCCCCAGGGGGTAATTAAAGTACATAAACAAACAGTCAAACACAGAACAATGCATTCCTTCCAGACCATGGAGGCCGTCTGGAGGGGGGGTTAGCCTTAAGACAGGGCAGAAGACCCCCCACTGTGTAATAGATTCAAAGGAGAAATACTTCAGTATTCCAAGGTTCATGACAATACTCCCCCCTGGGAAACAGTCCAACAGCCACAGTGGGACCCCAAACGGGTCAACTCGAGGATGTTGGAAAAGTAGTCTTAAGGTTCCAGGTCTGTCTGCCGGGATAACCCATCCGCATTCCTGTCTTGAGGCCCTGGCCCATAATCGGAGGGCAAGAGGCTAGCATTCAGTCCTCTCCAAAAGCCTCTGTCCCGGCTAGATCTGTCACAAAGATATATATTTTCTTTCTCAGTTTAGGCCGATATGTATTCTTCTACATATTTTTAGTAAAAAAAAAAACGCAAATATTGATTAGTTTGCGCAAAAGTTATAGCGTCTACAAAATAGGGGATTGTTTTATGGCATTTTTATTAGTAATTTGACAGGGAGCAGTGTTGTTTACACAGGCATCCCCCTGTTCTGCAGCTCCGTGACACTGGCGGAAATCGAGTCCGCGGGTCCCGCAGTCATGGAGCTCGCGGCAAGGGCGCACGTCCGCATGGCGGCAAATTTGCGCAGCCGTGCCATTCTGCCGACGTATATGTACTGGCGGCGGTTGGCAAGTGGTTAAAAAAGGACATTCAGAAATGAAACATTATCTGAATGAGCTGGTTATAAAAGTATATAAAGCCACCACCTCTCAAAAGAAATTCAAATATATAACATTTAACATTTTTGCCTTGAGCTAATCATAATCTGTGATTTTCAAGTATATCTAATATACTTTAACTCTCATGCACACTGGACATTATAAAAATGCCACTAGTTTTGCAGTAAGTTTTTCAACGTTTTTGCAATAGCGTTTTTTAGCAATTTTCAGCATTAGCATTTTACATATTTTTTTTCTTCCAATGGATCAAAAACGTTAAACTTGGTGAGCTGCGTTTTTTGAGCGTTTATTTCCTTTTTCTGACGTTGGAGCGATTTTACAGCTGAAAACCTCCTCTCAGAATCCACTAGTTTTGGGGTGTGCATGGACACATAGGATAACATGATGGAGAGTTTATTGACTGTAGAAAAAAACATCTGAAGCCAAAAACAGCAGCTGTCCAAAAACGTCCAGTGTGCATGAAGCCTTAGGCCCCATGCACACGAGACGCTGTTATTTGCTGTTGAACGCGCGTTCAGAGGCAGTTGGACGCTTTTTTCAACTGCCCCTGAACCCATTCAATGTTATCCTATGTGTCCATGCACACACTCTCGTTTTTTGGCGTTTACAAGCAGTTGCGTTTAACCTCGTTTTTTCAGAAGCAAAAAAATGGGTTCAGACGCAAAAGTTTTCCACGTTTCAGACGCTAAACGCGGCTAAACGCGGTACCGGCGTTTTTCCGCGTTTGCGTTTATAAGCGTTTTTAAAGGTGACCTATTTTTTAACATTAGAAATCTCAAAAATGATGGCAAATGATGAAAAACTATTAAAAAATATAAAAGAAAACTGTAATTGCTTGCATTGCATTGTGGACAATCCACAACTTGTGGCAGGTAACGTGGCAAGTGGACAATCCACAGCTTGTGGCAGGTAACGTGGCCAGTGGACAATCAACAACTTGTGTCAGGTGACGTGGCCAGGTGACGTGGCCAGGTGACGTGGTCAGTGGACAATCCACAACTTGTGGCAGGTGACATGGCCAGGTGACGTGGCAGGTAACGTAGCCAGGTGACGTGGCACATGATGTGGCCAGGTGACGTGGCAAGTGGACAATCCACAACTTGTGGCAGTTGACGTGGCTAGGTGACGTGGCAGGTAACGTGGCCAGGTGACGTGGCCAGGTGACATGGCATGTGGCATGTGACGTGGCAAGTGGACAATCCACAACTTGTGGCAGGTGACGTGGCCAGGTGATGTGGCAAGTGGACAATCCACAGCTTGTGGCAGGTAACGTGGCAAGTGGACAATCAACAACTTGTGTCAGGTGACGTGGCTAGTGGACAATCCACAACTTGTGGCAGGTGACATGGCCAGGTGACGTGGCCAGGTGACGTGGCCAGTGGACAATCCATAACTTGTGGCAGGTGACGTGGCCAGTGGACAATGCACAACTTGTGGCAGGTGACATGGCCAAGTGACGTGGCCAGGTGACGTGGCCAGGTGACGTGGCATGTGGACAATTCACAACTTGTGGCAGGTGACGTGGCAGGTAACGTGGCAGGTGACGTGGCCAGGTGACGTGGCAGGTAACATGGCCAGGTGACGTGGCAAGTGGACAATCCACAACTTGTGGCAGGTGACGTGGCTAGGTAACGTGGCCAGGTGATGTGGCCAGGTGACGTGGCAGGTGACGTGGCAAGTGGACAATCCACAACTTGTGGCAGGTGACGTGGCTAGGTGACGTGGCCAGGTGACGTGGCTAATGGACAATCCACAACTTGTGGCAGGTGAAGTGGCTAGGTGACGTGGCAGGTAACGTGGCCAGGTGACTAGGCCAGGTGACGTGGCCTAGTGGACAATCCACAACTTGTGACAGGTGACGTGGCCAGGTGATGTGGCAGGTAACGTGGCCAGGTGACGTGGCAGGTAACATGGCCAGGTGACGTGGCCAGGTGACGTGGCAAGTGGACAATCCACAACTTGTGCCAGGTGACGTGGCCAGGTGACGTGGCAGGTGACGTGGCAGGTGACGTGGCAAGTGAACAATCCACAACTTGTGGCAGGTGACGTAGCCAGGTGACGTGGCAGGTAACGTGGCCAGGTGACGTGGCAAGTGGACAATCCACAACTTGTGGCAGGTGACGTGGCTAGGTGACATGGCAGGTAACGTGGCCAGGTGACGTGGCCAGGTGACGTGGCAGGTGATACGCTAAATACAAGTACACTGCGGCTCTCTCAGCTGCTGCTACTCACTCTGGTCTCACAAACTGGCTGAAATGGTTAAAATTTACTGTTTTTTGAGCTTAGGGAGGGTCTTATGATGAAACGCTTATAAACGCAAATGCGGTAAAACGCCGCTAAACGCCAATAAACGCGGCTGCAAACGCGGCCAAACGCACGTTTTTAAACGCCGGTTTCAGCGTTTAAAAACGTGTGTTCAGCAGAGTTTGCACCTGCGTCTCGTGTGCATGGGGCCTAATAGCCATGTCTCCTATGTACACTCCACTATTTTTCCCTACCAAATCTGGTTAACCGTACTAATCTATCTGCTGGGTAGCTGTAAAGAAAAAGGGAGTTTTTTTACTACTTTAGTTTATTCTCTTCCTCTAGCCTGGTATATAAACCGTGCATGAGCAGCAGCACATTGAGATTGTACCTATAAAAAACAAAATTGTTTACAGTGCTTGACAGCACTATTTACTGCCATAGAACCATGCATAGATCAGAATGCTGCCTCTCCTTTTACCCAGTCTAATGCCTTGCAGAAGTTACAGAAATGTAAAAAAACTGATTCAGGTACATATACTAGCTTTATTTGATTTTTAATAAATATCTTGCTGTCTTAAGATATTTTTTTTATATCGGACTGGAGCTGGAAGGGGGGGGTAGGGGGTATAGATGAAAATAATAGTCTCTTCAGACCTCTTTATTTTGCATTATTGTCGAAGCAGATCTACTGTTTACTATATAAAAATAATCACTACTCACATTTAAGATCCTTATTCAGTAGTCTATATACAGTAGATTAGTAATGGTTATAGCTGTGTGGGGTCTTTGTTGGGAGATTTTGACTTGTTTCCACTTTCTAAAGTGCATTTACCATGTACAGTACTACTATGGGAAATTCACTGGGAGCTAATGACAGTAACACTGGCTTTTTGGGAGTTCTCAGTAGGACTAAATGAAGAATGCATTCCAGAGAGGGGAAACAGGAAATTTGGCTCATAGCAATGCTCTGCAAAAAATCTCTTCAATTGGGACATCAATAAAAAGCTGAAAGCAGATCTTTTTCTAGCACTCTATCCAAACTCAAAAAAAAAATATTGGAGTTTATTATATCAGTAATTGTGTGCATTGAAGGATAGCGTGCAGTAGCCACTAGCAGAAATAAGTTTCATTTATTAGTTTGCCTTCTTAGGTTGCTTAGGTTTACCATGCTAAAAAATATTTAAGACCTGGATCAAAAAAAATCTCCAACATTTGTACTTTTTTATCTTTTTTTTTTTTTTTTTACTGTTTGCGGTTGAACCGCTTTTAAAACGATTTTTCTTGGAATGACCAGATAACTACTAGGGTTGTCCCGATACCACTTTTTTAAGACCGAGTACAAGTACCGATACTTTTTTTCAAGTACTCGCCGATACCGATTACCGATACTTTTTTCAATGTCATGTGACAGTTTGAAAGATGGGGACTGATAGGTGGCACTTATGGGCACGGATCGATGGCACTTATGGGCACTGATAGGTGGCACTTGTGGGCAGTGATAGGTGGCACTGATAGGTGGCACTTGGGGGCACTGATAGGTGGCATTTATGGGCAGTGATAGGTGGCACTTGTGGGCAGTGATAGGGGGCACTTGTGGGCACTGATAGGTGGCACTTGTGGGCACTGATAGATGGCACTGATTGCACTGAAAGGTGGCACTTGTGGGCACTGATTGCACTGATAGGTGGCACTTGTGGGCACTGATAGATGGCACTGATTGCACTGAAAGGTGGCACTTGTGGGCACTGATTGCACTGATAGGTGGCACTTGTGGGCACTGATAGATGGCACTGATTGCACTGATGGCACTGATTGCACTATCAGTGCAATCAGTGCCATCTATCAGTGCCCACAAGTGCCACCTATCAGTGCAATCAGTGCCCATAAGTGCCACCTATCAGTGCAATCAGTGGCATCTACCAGTGCCACCTGATAGGTGGCACTGGTAGATGCCACTGATTCCACTGATAGGTGGCTGGCACTGAAATGCTGCGGGGGGTGGGGGGAAAATGACACAGGCTTTAAGAAAAAAAAAACTGCTGCAACGCCCATCTTGGTACACCCTGCACTCGGCTGCAGTAAGCAACAGCAGACATCTTGTTACACCCAGCCCATATAGCTCGGGCTGGGTGTAACAAGATGTCTGCTGCTGCTTACTGCAGCCGAGTGCAGGGTGTACCAAGATGGGCGTGGGGACGTTCAGCCGCTGACGGCGACCGAATGTGACAGCACCGGTCACCGATCCTGATGCGGCTGCGCCCTGAACCCCTGCCAGCTTACCAGGTTCAACTGCAGGTGAGGGACTCGCTCTCCGCCCGCGGACTCCGTCCACCGACTTTGCCCGCCCTCTTCAGCCAGACTCCGCCCGCACTTTCCTCTCCCGCCCTCCCCAGCCACTGACTCCTCCTGCCCTCTCCGGCCAGACTCCGCCCGCACTCCCCCGCCCTCTCTCCTGCCCTCCCCAGCCACTGACTCCTCCCGCCCTCTCCGGCCAGACTCCGCCCGCACTCCCCCGCCCTCTCTCCTGCCCTCCCCAGCCACTGACTCCTCCCGCCCTCTCCGGCCACAAAAAAAAAGTATCGGGTGAAGCATCGGGAGCATTTGCGCGAGTACAAGTACTCGCGCAAATGCTTGGTATCGGTCCCGATACCGATACTAGTATCGGTATCGGACAACCCTAATAACTACAAGAGAAATAAGCTGAAGAAAAGGTCCAGTGGGATTAACCGTATTAAGTGGTCTTTGTATTGATGTTAATGAATATTACCTTGCTCATATGTACCTCCTATTAAACATGACTGTGTGTTTAATTAACCTATCAGCATGTCTTTGGAGTGTGGAAGGAAACCGGAGTCTTCAAAGGGGGGAAACACATGCAAGCACAGAGAGAACATGCAAACTCCCTGCAGATAGGGTCCTAACTGGGACTTGAATTAAAGGCTCCAGTGCTGCAAGGTGTGGTTTGTACTTACAAAAAGAAAAAAATATATATTTCAGGTAGTTTCATCAGTTTGTAAATTGTCTTTTTGTTGGCAGTTCATGTGTTTTAAAAAAAAAAAAATGAACATCAATAGAGTGTACTTATTGCCAAGCATACATTGTAAAATTATCTAAGAATCGCTTTTTATTATTAAAAAAGAAACTTGTGCATTTTTCACATATTTATTAAATGGTAATATTTATGCCAGTAGGATGTTGCAGTGGTAATTTTGCACAGTTTACAATGTATACAAATAAATGTGTTTTTTAAAAAAAATCATTTCATAGTTGCAGCTAAAATGCATAAGTGACTGGACACCGACCCATAAAGCGCTGTCTCTTTTTAAGTGAAAAAATAAATAATAATTATATGACCAACCCTTTGAAAATCACAAACAATTAAACATCCATGGTATAATCATTACAAATTATATTAAGAAATAAATCAAATCTCATCACATTCTGTGCATTATACATCACACTCCAAGGGAATGCATCTTCTTAAAAATAGTGTCAGCACACCACGTGAAAAATCCTTCACCACCAACACCAGACCAAACTCCTTACTATGTGGTCTTACCTCTTATTAAATGGAGGTCATCAAGTATTTTCAACTCACACAGCACTTGAATATCAATATGAAATCAGAAGGAAAAAAACACACCGCACATAGCGTAACACTATTTCAAACCACCAGCTTACTGTAAGCAAACAAACTGACCTGCATATTGGAATACACACCGCGCATGCGCCAGTGTGATGATGTTGTCAGACTGCGCGTTCCAAAGCATGTGTCATTAGAAATAACGTCCTCAGGGAGCACAAAGTCTGACCAGGATGGAGCACATTTATATAACAATTGTGGATCAATTAAGGAAAAAACACTCCTCCATACCATCTGCAGCATAATCTATATATCACCTATTTTCTTAATACCCCATAATCAATAATAAAACTAAATCCATTAAATAAATAAAAACTATCGCAGACTATTATAGCTTTTTATTTATATGATAAAAAATTATATTTCTTTTAATAATTAATTTTTTAGGTGAAGGCTCTCATCGTCTTACTAATTCATCCCCCCCCCTCTCAAACAAAGCATACAAAAAAGTACAATATTAAAGCAGATCTTGCAGTAAAAAAGCAAGGTCTACTTAAAGCATTACATCAAGTAAAAATATAAAATAAACCACATTCAGTGCAATACATGTAAATTTGCCCATGTTGTTGTACTCCTTTTAAAAATGTACATAAACATACCTATTGATTTGCCAGGAATGTACTTTGGCTCTTAATTTGTGATTGTGGGCTAACGCAAGCACAGCATTTTGTGAAGTACAGGCGGTCCCCGGGTTACAAACAAGATAGGGATTGTAGGCTTGTTCTTCAGTTGAATCTGTTTGTAAGTTGGAACAGGTACATATTTTAAGTGTAGCTCCAGCCAAAAATACAATTATTAAGCTTTTTGGATAGCATTGTGAAGGGTTATCACCCCTGTAACATTTGTCTTGCTGTCTGTGTCCCTGTTCATAAGATTTCACCTCACTTTCTGTCCCAGTGACAATTGGATTTTGAAAATTTTTGATTGGTGATAAAGCATCAGTGGAGACATCTTTTTCCCATATTAACGCTTACAGGAGAGAATTTCCCTTCCTAGGGGTAGATTTCCTCTCACTTCCTGTTGTCTCCCTCCGTTTGTAAGTAGGAGTCGTTGGTAAGTCGGATGATTGGAAGTATGGGACCGCCTGTAGTAAGTGGTGTCACCCCTGCCCATTGTCTTTTGCTAAATGACTCAAACCATTTCCACTCTCGTCTTATCCACAACTCAGGAGCTAACTGAATTGTAGCCTAAAATAAGGACAGGGAGTTTCATTGGGATCTCTGGGAGGAATACATCACCCTTGTTTAGGCACTGGGGGTTGAACCCAAAGGTAAGGTATGTATACTTAGAAACACTTTGGACTGGCTTGGTACCACTAGATTGGCGAAAGGCAGAAGTGGTGCCTATATTTAAAAAAAGATTTAAAATACGTTTTTGCGCCAATAAAAAAATGTAAGCAATAGTCAGAATGGATTCACAAAAGATCAAAAATGTCAAACAAACTAGCTTTCTTTTTATGAGGAAGTAAACAAAAACAAAGAATTGGCTGTGGATATAGTATCCTTGGACTACCTGGACTTGGTATACCTTCCGGCTTCGTACGCTCCGTGCTGGAAGAATCATGGCAATTGATGCTGCTCTATACCATCCTGTGTAAGTAATATTTGGTTGAGAGACCCGGAGATCGTTTCCAAACCAATAATAGTTTATGAGCCTCTTTGAAAAGAGAAATACTCCATACCCACAGTGAGGGGTGACCTCACTAAAGCGTGAGATTAGACCTTTAAAAAAGTCTCATTATCTGGGAAGAGGCTCATTCTTATCATCTTGGAGTGGAGCACTAATTGGTGATCACCCGCAGCACTAAGGAATAAGAATGTGCATGTGTTGAGCACTACTTTTAGACTTTTAATTATTTTCTTCCTTTTGGATTCTGCACCTTTCAGTTTTTGCTTGACAGCATAGATTTCATCTTTACGGATAAAAATGTTTCCTTTTATATATTCATTGGTTGTATTTAATATTTGTTTTTAGCACTTATGCACTTTATGAAGTATTGTTTAATTTCAATAGTTTTTTATTGATATATCAGCAAGAATAAATTGACAAAGATACAGGTAGAACCATCTCTTAACATCAAACAAAATAATCATTCAAAGGACACATTACATATTTAAAGCGGAGGTTCTGCGGTGCATCTTTTTTTTTTTTTATATAATCATTCTATGTAAAATCATTAGCAGTGTATGTACTCACGTCCGCGGCTCTTTAAAACACTCCACGTCAGTTTTCCGTTTAAAAAAGAGTTTATAAAACTCTTCCTGATTTTGCCATTTTGCTTGTGGGCATCTTGAAGCCCACAAGCATATCCTTCCGGGTAGAGAAGAATTCCTCTCTCCCGGCATTCAGCGCTGATCTCGCGCACGCGCAGTGTTGACGGCGAGCAGCGCCGTCAACACTTGCAGGTTGCCATGACAACCTGCATAAACATTTAAAGTTCACACCCACTACACGCCCAGATGTGATGCAAGGCAAAGAAAAATAAACAGCATGAACGGATCACAACACTCTTGAGACACAGCTGTGCAGGTAATGTTTATTTCTCCCTCTCTGGCAAAGCAATTCTAAAATGTTATTATATAATTAAGAGCATATATATAGATATTTAAAAAAGAAATGTAATTTTGTGAGTATATTTGTGTGTATATATATATATATATATATATATATGTATGTATATATATATGTATGTATGTATATATATATATATGTATGTATATGTATGTATATATGTATGTATATATATATATATATATATGTGTATGTGTATATATATGTATATATATATATATATGTATGTATTTATATATATATATATATATGTATGTATTATATATATATATATATATATATATATATATATATATATATATATGTATGTGTGACAGAACCCACTGTCACTGTGTGCTTTGGAAGGGACTGAGGGCGGGCCTCCTACCCACAGATTATGGCCCAGAAGAGACTGGAGACTCGGGGAGAAGCTGGCATTGAGATAATGTAATGTAATGCTACATCCCTTCTCCCCCATCCCCCCCCTCTTGTTGCTGTGTTTAGCTGTGTTGGTTCATGGCACACAGACAATGGTCTGGACTGCAGACATCTCTCCGCAGGGGATGTGTATTGAGGGGTTGCCTGCTTATCATAATCCCTTTGTTTATCTGTAGTCTCTGTTTCAATGTACAAGGGTTCAGTTCCCATTGATTCTTCCTTGTCCCCTACCCCCCCTCTATGACAAGGCTAAGGGGAGTGTCCCTAACTGTGTGTAAAAGTGTATGTTTTGGATTTAATAAACAGTTAATGCTCTGCATGTTTAACCCTCAACACCTGTGTGGATTGTCTCGTGATTGAGGGGTTAAGGGCTGGTTATGGCGAATCTGCAGGCTGCGGGTGCGTTTGGAGGACAGGAGACACAAGTCTGGCGGATGTGCCCATCTGGGGTATCTGAGATCCGTTACAGTGTTGGCAGCGGTGGGATGTCTCCTGCAGTCCGGGCCATCCAAACCACCACCAGGATTCAAGATCTGGGCAGCCGTCGAGGAGCAATACGGGGACCAGCCAGCATGAGAGCGGAGTTTGAGAGGAGGCTGCAAGGCATGCGGAAGCAACATCGGGGACCAGCGACAGAGCGCACCATGCTCGGCTGGGAGGATGTGATCCGCTGGCAACTCTGGCATGAAACGCTAAGCCACGAGCGGCGCCATCAGGGGAAGATCCTTCCCTCCTCCACAGAGATGTACTGGACGCAGTACCATGCGCGAGAGGTGTTCCTGAGGGAACGACCGCGAGATGAGTGGAAGACGGAGCTCGGAAGATTGGTCCAGGAGGAGATGAGGCTGGACGCCAGCTACAGAGCCCTCCGGTGGTTCGCGGCTCAACTGTGGCCAAGTACAGCAGACGGCAGCCCGACAGAAGGCGTTGGCTACGGCGGCGTGGGGCTGCTCCATCAAAAAATGTACGGAGACCCAGACTTTGGGAGCGATGAGGAGTGGCGGCTGGAAAACATCCTGGACTTCCGAGATGAGGTGCTGGACCTCCCTGAAGAGGCGTGTGACCTGGAGGAATTGGAGTTCCTGGTTGAGCAGGAATGGGAGCTCGAGATTGCCTACAAGCGGCTGTTTGACGGTGATCAGCAGCCTGGCATGGCTCCCGTTGCCTGGGACTGTCCTGGAGAAACAGCGGACAGTCACGAAGATGCGGAGCAAATGGGGCCAGGAGTGCCCCTACGTTTTCCCGTCCTAACCGCAATGGAAGAAGCGGCGTTGATACAGAGGGCACTGCGAGTGCTAGAATGCCGGAACGCACCAGAGGTTCCCCAAGCAGAGAGACAAGATAATAGCATAAAGGTCTCAGAAGGGGAAGTTGAGACTGGCGCTGGAAGGCTGGTAAATGGTGATCAGCAGCAAGTCGAGAGTATTGCATCCGGTGCCCCAGCAGAAGCGCTGGCTACAGGGCAGAGTGCCACTAGCCTCAGCCCAGCATCAGAAAAAGAGTTGGATCCGGAGAGTCTGAGAGATGATTTTCGTGAGCCTTTTCCCCAACAGCAGATATCCCCAACAGGAGTGGAGGAAGCAATTCTCCCTCCCCAGCAATTGGACATTACCCCAATGTTCATCCCCCCAGTAGAAGCGCTGACTGCAGGGCAGAGTGCCGCTGGCCTCTGCCCACCCTCAGAGTTGGATCCAGGGAGTCCGAGGGATGACCTCATTGAGCTGTTTCCCCAGCACTTGGACACTACCCCAGTGTTCATCCCCCCAGCAGAAGCGCTGGCTACGGGGCAGAGTGCCGCGGGCCTCTGCCCACCCTCAGAGTTAGATCCAGGGAGTCCGAGGGATGACCTCAGTGAGCTGGTTGCCCAGCACTTGGACACTACCCCAGTGTATATTCCCCCAGCAGAAGCACTGGCTGCATGGCAGAGTGTTACCGGCCCCGACCCAGCCCTCAGTAGATTTTTGGAGGGTTTGGGAGACAGCCCCTGTCAGAAGTCGCCTCAGAAGCTGGTCACAGAACCAGGAGGGGAGAAAATCCTTCCCCCTCTTCAGCTGCTGAACTCTACCATTGTATATGTCCCCCTAGCAGAAGCACTGGCTACGGGGCAGAGCGATGTTGGCCTCTGCCCAGCATCAGAAAAAGAGACGGAGAGTCCGGGAGACAGTCCCTGCAAGATACCTCCTCAGCGGCTGTTAGCTACTCCAGGAGAAAAGCAAGAACCTTTTCCTCCCCAACTGCATAGCACTGCCAGCCTATGTTCCCTACAAGCTGAAGCGCTGGCATCGGGGCAGAGGATTATTCAGCTCCCCTCAATATCTGCAACCCAGCCCCGGATCACGGGAGTGCGGACAGCTGTTCCCACTCTGCAGCGGCTGTTTTTATTCACGGGAGACCGTATGTGCGATTTTGCTCCCCAGCCCCAGAGACGTACTTTTCCTTTTCCTGGTGGCCTGGGGTGGAAGTTTGCGACTAACGCAGGTCCAGACCAGTTCGGGGTCAGGAACCTGGTTAGTCTGTTTTTAAAAGGGGAGAAATGTGACAGAACCCACTGTCACTGTGTGCTTTGGAAGGGACTGAGGGCGGGCCTCCTACCCACAGATTATGGCCCAGAAGAGACTGGAGACTCGGGGAGAAGCTGGCATTGAGATAATGTAATGTAATGCTACATCCCTTCTCCCCCATCCCCCCCCCCTCTTGTTGCTGTGTTTAGCTGTGTTGGTTCATGGCACACAGACAATGGTCTGGACTGCAGACATCTCTCCGCAGGGGATGTGTATTGAGGGGTTGCCTGCTTATCATAATCCCTTTGTTTATCTGTAGTCTCTGTTTCAATGTACAAGGGTTCAGTTCCCATTGATTCTTCCTTGTCCCCTACCCCCCCTCTATGACAAGGCTAAGGGGAGTGTCCTTAACTGTGTGTAAAAGTGTATGTTTTGGATTTAATAAACAGTTAATGCTCTGCATGTTTAACCCTCAACACCTGTGTGGATTGTCTCGTGATTGAGGGGTTAAGGGCTGGTTATGGCGAATCTGCAGGCTGCGGGTGCGTTTGGAGGACAGGAGACACAAGTCTGGCGGATGTGCCCATCTGGGGTATCTGAGATCCGTTACAGTATGTATGTATTTTTTATATATATATATATATATATATATACATACATATATACAAAACTTCGGGTTGGTTACTTCCCTTTCTTTTTGGAAAAGAGTGGAGAGCCGTCAGGGTGGACTCCCAAATTCCACCATCAATAATAAACGAAAACAAGGCATTAAGTAAATGGCAGCCACTGTACAGTTCCGAGCATCCCTGCTCTTCGTCAGGCTATTACTCACATCTAGCCTAATAGCCTGACGAAGAGCAGGGATGCTCGGAACTGTACAGTGGCTGCCATTTACTTAATGCCTTGTCTGCATATGATCGACCAATAAAGAAGAACTTGTTGAAATACAACTGGAGTCAGCGTCCCTCTTATTTTCGTTTATATACATATACACATACATATATAAACATGTGTTAATTTATTATGTGTGTGTGTAAGAGTATATATTTATATATAACAAAAAGATTGTCACATAAAATTTTTATTTTTTGTGAGGATATTTGTATACACATATATATATACACATATACACACACACATAATAAATTAATACATGTTTATATATGTATGTATGTGTGTGTGTGTGTATATATATACATACATATATATATATATATATATATTCACGTATATAAAACTTGGATTAAGGGGGGCGTGGCCTGACCGGGGTCTGAACAGGACGTTCTGTGACAGAGCTCCTGCCATCCTTGTGCGGAATCACAAGCATCCACCCTTCAGCGAGTTCATCCTGCTCCCCACAAGGCACCCAACGCGAACCAGACCACCAGACTGCCGCCTGAAGGTAAAATTTCCAGTGTCTGGGGCCGTCTGGAGGAAAGTCCGCGGCTTCGGCCTAACTCCCGGAGCGGCGGCCATCTTGCTACACCCGGCCGCGGCTCCAGCCCTCAATCCTGGCTTCCCGGACCCCCTGTGGCTCGGCTTTTCCCCCACACGGCACCCGGAGCCCACCCTCCATCAGGGACTCCCATCTACGCACCTGCACGGGGGCCTGCAGACAAAAAAACGGCTCTGGCCCTGTGATCGGCGGCCATCTTGCTATACCCGGCCGTGGCTCCAGCGCTTAGTACTGGCATACCAGACCCCCCGTGGCTCGGCTTTTCACCCACACAGCAACCGGAGCCCACCCTCCATCAGGGGCTATCATCTACCCCCCCCCCCCACAGCGGCCGACAGGAGGAAGAGCGGCTCCGGCCCTGTGAACGGCGGCCATCTTGCTTCACCCGGCGGCCACCTTGCCCACCATTCTGCCCCCCTGAGACTGGTGAACCGCCCCTGGGAGCTGGAGCACTCTGGCCGGCCGGGTTGTGACCCCCAGGGATGGATAGCTTGACTTTACTCCCTGACTGATGATAAAATCACAATCCGGGAGGCGCGGCTTAGCAATGGCCGAGTAGAGACGGGCACCGACAGAGTCCCCGGCCTAACCCGATACACCATGGCCATTACCTGCCATTTAACTCATGTGGGCACGGCATGAGCACCCCAAATCAATACAGGACACGCTCGACCTCAAGAGGGACCAGATCCCAGAACTCGCAGACCAGTATTCATAATTTTTTCGAAGGTACACCGAGGCAAGCAACAGGCGCCATAGTAGCCGCTCCACGGGGGCCGCACACGGAACGGAACCCGGGCCTGCCCCAAAGCAATCCGCCAACACCGCCGGAGGACCCGTACTACCTTGCAGAGACACCGGCAGCATTCCGTACAGAGATGTCGGACACATCGCAAGGCCGAATAGACGACCTCCGCGCCATGCTGCGGGCCCTCCCCACCAGAGCCGACATTGAGGCCTTACCGACAAGGGCCGACATAGAAACGCTGATCCTAAGGATAGAGGAGGCGCACAGCAGGGACATCCAGGAGGTGAAAGCAGAGCTGCTTACAGTGTCGGACCGTGTGACATCTGGAGAGTCACGGGTGTCGGCACTGGAGACACGCATGCAGGCCCTGGAGCAGGCGCAGGTATCACACACGATGAACTCCCAAGACATGCAATTACACCTAGAGGAAATGGAAGACCGCAGCCGCCGCAACAACCTGCGGCTGCGGGGGATACCTGAAGCCACGGGCCCGGAAGACCTGGCGGAGACAGTGACCGCAATATTCCACAGACTGCTGGAGACCCCCCCGCCGACGCTTGAAATCGACAGGGTGCACCGCACACTGGGTCCCAGATCCACCGACCCAGCCAGGCCACGCGATGTACTGTGCCGCCTCCACCGCTTTACAATTAAAGAAAACATACTACGAAAGGCTTGGGAGGCAGGCGCTGTCGACTTTGATGGGGCCAATATCCAGATCTTACCGGACTTATCCAGGGCAACCCTGCAGCGCCGGGCCATGTTAAAGCCAGTATTGGAAAAGGCGAGAAGTAGAGGATGCACCTACCGCTGGGGATACCCCCTGGCGGTAATCTTCCGAACGGAGCAGACCTCCTTCACCCTGAGAACGCCCGCGGACCTGCCGGGATTCTTCTCCTTCATAGGCACAGAACCAGTCCAGGTGCCCAATTGGCTAATGAGGCTACCGAAGGCACCAGGTCGCTCGGGTCCAGCAACGGGCAGATACAACCAACCACCGCGCTCGCAGAGGAACCGAGGCCGATCCCGCTCCAGCACCGCCGCCGCCGCAGTCGATGGTACACGTGAGTCCTGATTACTGCAGAGCTGCCTATACCTGTACCCATTGTTTGTAATGCATAGGCCACTGAACTTACCTTGATGCTGCCCCCCGTTTTCTGCCCCCTCCCCCCCCTCGCTTGCTGCGGAAGACCCGCCGAGGGTCCAGTTCTATGCCCAGGCCACCCCCACGCCTCAGAGTTTGAAGGGGGAGAATGGTCCGCCATGGTGCAGAGATACACACCTACCCCCCTTTTTCCCCAACACTTTGCATACTACAAATCGAGACTCCCACTAAGAGAGAGGCCCTCCACACGGCAGACCCCACACAGAGCTGAACACAAGGGTTACTCCCCCCGGAGTCCTTGCCCTTTTTGCCTTTTTGTTGTCTGGAGGACTGGGGTCACAAAGGGAGAGAAGGACAGTGCGTCCCCCGCGCCCCCCCCCCGGGGACACATGCAGGAGAACATACTCTTGCAGCACTGTCCCGGGTGGACTACCGAACCCCAATTTACCTGACCACCAAACTGGAGCACCACCCCTACAGGCGTCATCCTTTGCTCCACAAGCGGAGAACTACACATGTACTTACCTGGCTCCCCCGTCATGTCAACTGGGTCATAACCACCTACCCAGAAAGGAGCTAACAGATGACAGGTGTCAAGATACTTTCTAGGTAACAAGACCCACGCCCACAGATGTGGCCCGTGGGGGACCACGGGGAGGCAGAACATATACTGGGTGGTTGCTTGGGAGGAATGGTGGTTTGGACCCCATCAGGGGACAAGATGCAGCCTTGGAGGGTGTTCGGGGGTGGGGGGGTGCGGTGCCAGACGGAAAGGGGAGTCATAAATGGGGGGGGGGGACAATGAAACCGCACCAAACTGCTCAGGACCATAAATTATTGTGGGGAATTTCTCTGGCGCGGGTTGGGGGGGGGTTGGATTATGTGGGGGAATAATTCGTTGACAGATGTAACCTATGCATTTAAGTTAATGTTGTTTCGTTGATACCGTCTTTCTGGTTAAAGTTTTTTCTTTTTGATAACTAGAAAATGAGTAAGTATTGAATTTCCATGTCCTTGTGTTGTTTTTATATATTATAGCCTGAAACGTACAAACCACTATACGATACACCATTGAGCACGTATGCCCACACACTCTTATACAAGCAGAGGCCGGGTGGTCGGGGAGGGACCGGGAGACTCGCAGGGACCCCTGCTGACCTCACCCCCACATAGGACGACGCACGATACCCAGGACACCTGGAGAGCGTCTTTGCAAAAATTTTGCACGCACATTAGAGCACCAGCTAAATTGGTAGGCAACCGCTAGAGGCACTAGGCTTCTGGCGGGCGCATTTCATACCCTTTTAGTACTGGTTGTATATACCTATCTTTCTCTGCTACATTCTTATCTCTATTCTATACCTCTCTCTAACTCTTTACTGTACTTCCCTACCCCCCTCCCTACACCCCCCCCCCCCCCCATGAACATGGATGACATTACTATTGTCACTTTAAATGCGAAGGGACTCAACATCCCAGAGAAAAGGAGAATGTTACTTAATGATATGCGACGCCTAAAGGCAGACATTGTTCTCTTGCAAGAGACACACTTCCGAGAAAACACACTCCCGATCCTCAGGAATAGATACTTTCCGACGGTGTATCACTCGACCTACAAGGAATCCAAATCGCGAGGAGTTTCAATATTAATTTCAGCCAAAATCCCATGGTCCCTGACAGACATACTGACAGATCCGATGGGAAGATTTCTATTCCTCAAGGGCCAAATTGGGGGCATCAAAATAACACTCGCAAACCTTTACGCCCCAAACACCCAACAAGATACGTTTCTAACAAGACACTTGATCAAACTACAAAACTTTACTGAAGGACAACTAATAGTGGGAGGAGACCTGAATATCCCCCTAATACCCGAGGAGGATACCTCAACAGGGAGTTCATCAACCCCGAGAAACACACGCAAGACCATCCATATAGCACTTCAGAGATCACAGTTAATAGACACGTGGCGCCTCTTTCACCCTGGCGAACGAGACTATACGTACTACTCACGTCCCCACAACACATATTCGCGAATTGATTACCTGTTGATACCACACAACCAACTTCACGCCGTTAGAAACACCTCACTAGGATCAATCACTTGGTCCGATCACGCCCCAGCTATCCTGAGTTATGCCCTAACAGACTTCCAAAAAAATCAAAGGAAACCGTGGAGGCTTAATGAAAGCCTTCTGAAAGACCCAGACACACTGGCAGAGGTGACAAGGGAAATAACCAACTATTTTCAAACCAATAGCGACTCAGAAAGTGACGAAGGCCTAGTATGGGAAGCACACAAAGCGGTGATTCGCGGAATACTTATAAAACACGGCGCAAGACTAAAAAAACAAAGGACAGCCCAATTGACTTCTCTCCTCAGCAGACTTCACGCCCTAGAAATCAGACACAAGCAAACCCCGACTGACCAGATAGGGAACGAACTGGACGCATTACGCACGCAAGTCACTGACCTGTTAAATTTTAAAGCAAAGACGGCACTACAAATATCACGGAAAAGGATTTACGAGTCAGGCAACAAATGCGGCAGACTACTAGCACAGTCATTACGGGACCAGAGAACAGCGTCATACATACCCTCCATACGCTCGCCATCGGGACAGAAAAGAACCTTACCACAACATATAACACAGGAATTTAAATCCTACTATGAATCGCTCTACAACATATCCAACACGCCACCATCGGTAGAACACCTAACAGATTATATTACTACCTCCCGTATGCCCACCCTCTCCGCTGACACCCGAGATCTGTTAGAAGCCCCTATCACATTATCGGAGGTCCAACTTGCGCTGAAAAGCACTAAAATCGGAAAAGCCCCAGGGCCGGACGGACTCACGCCACACTACTACAAGACACTACTACCAGTATTAGGAGGACGCCTAGTTAATGTGCTTAACGGCCTTACTAAAGGAGGGAAACTACACGCCACCACATTACAAGCACAAATATCCGTCATCCCGAAAGAAGGCAAAGACCTGACCAACTGTGGAAGCTATAGGCCTATCTCCCTACTTAATTCGGACCTCAAACTATTCACCAAAATAATAGCGACCAGAATACAGACTCACCTGCCCCACCTAATACACTTAGACCAGGTGGGATTTGTCCCCACAAGAGAGGCAAGGGACAATACTACTAAGGTCTTGAATCTACTACATACGGTCACCCGCACCCAAACGCCCAGTGTTTTTATGAGCACGGACGCTGAGAAAGCGTTTGATCGGGTTAGTTGGGCCTTTATGTTTGCCACGTTGCGGCATGTGGGACTGGGAGACAACATGCTAAAATGGATAGCCGCAACCTATGAAAAACCATCTGCCAGAGTGAGGGCTAATGGAGTGCTCTCAGACCCTTTCCTGATTACAAACGGGACAAGGCAGGGGTGCCCGTTGTCCCCCCTTCTATTTGCCCTCACTCTGGAACCATTCCTATGCCACGTAAGACAAAACCCCAACATCTCAGGAGTGAAAGTACAACAAGCACAACATAAGGTATCGGCGTACGCCGACGACCTCATGTTTACACTTACTACCCCCTCAATCTCCCTCCCCAACCTCTTACAAGAATTTAAGATATATGGAGCCCTCTCCAACCTAAAAATTAATTTTACTAAATCCGAGGCGATGGGAGTAGGAATACAACCAGCACAACTTGCACATTTACAATCAGGTTTCCAGTTGAAATGGACGCAGACAGCCCTAAAATATTTAGGTACTTACATCCCTCGCACGCTCCCACGGTTATATGAGCTGAACTTCCCACCACTTTTGAAAACAATCAAAATATTACTTATAAAATGGCACACCGGTCTACATTCATGGATAGGTCGCTGCAACATCCTCAAAATGATGATACTCCCAAAATTCCTCTATCTTATGCAGGCGATACCTATTCACATTCCCACACTCTACTTCAAACAAATACAAACCATGTTTACAGACTTTGTATGGGCTAAGAAAAGGCCACGACTCTCTTATAAACTCTTGGTTCTACCTAAACAACACGGGGGACTCGCGTTGCCGAACATTCGTACATACTACCAGGCAGTACACCTGGGCAGGCTTATAGACTGGTGCAGGCACCAGGAGACTAAGCTCTGGACACAACTGGAGCAACATCAAAGCGAGACTCCACTTGGAAGGGCTCCCTGGTGCTGCCCGTCCCTGCCAGCGGAAATCAAGCGACACCCGCTAATAGGAACCACAACACAGGTCTGCGCACGTCTCTTCTTGACGACCCCCATATCATCCCCCAATTCACCCCTCTTCCCCATCTTGGGAAACCCCGAATTTGCACCAGGAATACAGGACGCGGAATTTAAAAGACTGAGAGACGAGGGCACTCACCAGGCCTCCCACTTTAGTACCAATGGTCGTTGGCCCACGTTAACAGAACTTTCAGACGCCACAGGCCCATTTCGGCTGGACTTTTTGAGAGCCAGCCAACTAAGCCACTTCTTACACTCACTGACAACCCACCCGACAACATCCCGTCCCCTCACAACATTAGAAGAACTCTGCAACACATCGGGTACCATAACGCACACGCTCTCACAAACCTACAGCCTGCTAAACGTACCACAAACAGACTTTACCCCACCAGGGCTGACCAAATGGGAAACGGAACTGAATTGCAACTTCAGCACAACTAAGAAACAACGAATAATTAAATACACCCACAAATCCTCGATATGCGCCAAAATCCAGGAGACTAACTATAAGCTACTGTCAAGATGGTACAGAACTCCAGACCTGCTCCACAGATTCTTCCCGACAACGCCGGACCTTTGCTGGCGGTGTCGAGCAGAAAAGGGAACACTGCTGCACATATTCTGGTCCTGTCCTTTACTACATCACTTTTGGAAAGTGGTTCGAGAAGTTATACAAAAATTTACAGACAGCCCCATACCAGTAGACCCCGCTTTCTTCCTACTCCACGCATCAGACACTCCGGAAAAAACATACAAAAAATCGGTAATCAGACACTTGCTAGATGCAGCCAAGGCCTGCATACCGATAATGTGGAAATCCACAAGCCCACCTACCATAGCATCATGGATAGCGAGAGTGGAGGAAATAAGATATATGGAGGACCTCGTCCTCACAGCCCAGCATAGACAAGAGACATTCTCCAACACCTGGCAGTTGTGGATTATCTTCATCTACTCGGCAGAGGGCCAGGCGCTGAAGGGAACCTCAACAGACACACAGAGTTGCACCCCGCCACCGCCAATCCCATCCGATACACAGGACTGAATTACTGATGTCCCATGTTCGTGGGCCCCAGTACCCCCATACCCCCCCCTATCCACCACCCAACCCATCTTCCCACAACAACTCCCCATCCCCTCTTCTTTTTCTCTTTTTCATATCTTTCTCTATTCTAATATTCTACCTTTAACCAATCCCATCCTAAACTGGGGGGATTTGCTTTACACTCTATTTTCCACCTTTTCTCTAATATAAACAGGAAAAACCAAGGAACTGGGCCCATGTCCCCAGTACTACACAACACGACAACCTCAAGCACAAATACCCTAACGGAGCAAAGGGAACCAACAGGCAGAACTAGACACCTAGGAAGGAACAAGTCGCTGAAACAAAATTAAAGACATCAGAGGTCACGAATAAAGCTAACAATAGCTCAGACATACTAAGTGACAATACACCAGGGAGCGTAATCTCCACCAATTTGTTCACACTCATATGTTTGAACCCTGCTTTTCTTTTCCTTCCTACATCAAGACTATGTGATGTAATGTATTCTGACTGTTTTTGAATAAGTTGTTTGTCTTGATACCCGTACTACTTTGTAATGTATCGACCCGACAGGGTCCCTTTCCTTGTTATAAATAAAAAAATTTAAAAAATAAAAAATAAAACTTGGATTAAATTATGTATGTGTATATATATATATATATATATATATATATATATATATATAGAGAGAGAGAATTATTTATATATATAAATATATTAAATTATATATATATATTTAATTAGATATGTGTGTTTGTGTGTGTGTGTGTATATATATATATAATGTGTGTGTGTTTTCCTGAATTTCATGATCAATACATTGATATTTGACTCCACTAAGCCCTGACCTTTAAATGTTTGGTTAGCTGCCACTTATCTTACATTGAGAAATGGCATTTCATAAAAAAAAAATTTTTTTAATTGTGTTTCAATGTTTAATATTTGTTAAATTATTATAAAAAAAAAATGTTAAATTTAAAAAAACATTTATAGTATAGAAATTTGTTTAATTATTTTTAAAATTTAATTTGCTACAGTTATACACTTTGTACAGACTTCTTAAATATAAGTATTAATCTTGAAAATAAACACACAAATTTTCAAAAGGAAAAATATTTCTTTAAAAATACAAAAAATATGTAAAGTGTATAAAAACATTTTTAATAAAAAAAAATTATTTACATTTATATTATATTGAAAATGAAAAGAGAAAATGGGCTGTGGGACTTTAAATGAGGCATGGATGGGCGTAGGAAAAAGTCTAGGATATCAAGAATGAGTAGACATCACTGTCCCGTTGGGGAATAGTCTGTAGCCATATATACATGCTGCATAGTCAGTCTAAAGAATGGAGATCAAGGCATGGAAATAAATATAAAAATGTATTGTATCATGGTAAAAGTACACATGGATCATGCAAACAAAGGCATAGTATAAATAGGGGTTATCACAAAAACATGATCAAAATTCACTGTTGAGACATGGCTGAAGCAAGTAATGACAGTTAAATGGACATACAGAAACAGTGAAAATGATTATCCGGTTAAAAAGTCAAGAATACACTTAATAGATTCATAGTTGGGCAAGCTTTACTTGACATGCCAGAGCATGGACTCATGGATGGGCATGGGGAAAAGGGTCTAAGATATCAAAAATTGGTAAACATCACTGTCCCGTTGGGGAGTGGTCTGTAGCCAGGTATACATGCTGCATAGTCAGTCTAAAGAATGGAGATCTGTATCATGGTAAAAGTACACATAGATCATGCAAACAAAGGCATAATGTAAATAGAAGTTATCACATAGACATAATCGCAATTCATTGTTGAGACATGGCTGGAGCAAGTAGTGACAGTTAAATGGACATACAGAAACAGTGAAATTAAATATCCAGTTAAAATGTCAAGAATACACTTTGTAGATTCGTAGTTGGGCAGGCTTTACTTGGCATCCCTGAGCATGGACTCGACGCGTTTCTTGGCGTTTAAAGCCAGTCATCAGGAGTGGGGTGCATGTCATTTGACTACAAGGGGAGATGGATAGACAGATCAAATAAAGTCTTGAAAAAATTATGTCATATTTGAAACAGAATAAGGTAGTCTGATACGTTACCAATGGCAAAACCCGGAATGGGGTTGTCCCAAGCATTTGAAATATGGCGTAGAATGGTGGTCCTGGATACAGTGTCTCACCCGGGGCTGAGGCGGGGAAGGCCCCCCAATAAACACTTCAACGGCCACTCGATCAAGAGGAGAGTCAAAGAGAAGATGGCATGGGACATCCATCAAGGAGAAACCCGGACAGCCACGGCACAGCACCAAACTGACGGAGAGGCACAGACAGGGTGCAAGGGCAGAATGCTGGTGAAGGGATGGAGAAATGAAAATGAGCAATGAGTGAAAAAGAAGGTTGAATGGTTAGAGAACCAAAATTAGAATGTGATTGGGGGAAGGGAGGGGAAGGAAAAACAAAAAACAAAAAGGGAGCAAAGGAAGAGGGGAGTGAATATGTAAATGATGTGCTGGTGGATGCCTAATGGGAATAATGTGTAATGGGTGCTGGGAGAAATTGAACAAAAAAGGGGGTTAATGATATAACATGACTGAAAGGGTTAACAGCCAAAGTTGGCAAATCAACTGAGTGTTGGTGTAAATAAATCTGGTTTGAAAAAAAGGCCAAACCAGATCCCCAAAAATGCTAAATAGCGATGAAATTAAATGTGTGTTTGAAGCAGTGTGAGCAGAGTGCAAGGCAAAATGTAAAAAAGCAGGTAAAAAGAGTATATATGTAAAGAATACTATGTGAATCCTGAAGTAAGGATTGGAAATTACCTTGAAGTGTAGAGAAAGAGAGAAACTGGAACCTCTCATCAGATGGATGTCTGTGAAGTGAAGCTCCCCAGGTGGCTACCGGATAAATGTCCACAGTAAGGGGCGTATCTCCGCCAGCATCATGTGACGCATGAGCCAGGTGTGGGGATGGAAAGAGCCACGCCCGAGATGCAAATGATCTCGGAGGGGTCCCTCCCATCCCCCTGGGTCATGCGAGATGGAAAAAACTATGATGAAAACGCAGGCGTCCCAATGGGTGCCGTGCGTGCAACATACTGACATGATGCCGATGCGCCAAGGATAATGCCCCGCCCCCCCGCCAAGGAAGGCAGGTGGGGAGGGGGAACTGGGCGCATCGCAACCCCGGGCGGAAGAGACCAAAGAACAGGGACCCACCAATGCTTGGGTTGGGTGAGCCATGGGGATGGATACATCATTGAAAATCACGATTAGGACTGTTGTAATCAAAACAGGGGGATAAACAATAATGGCCTGTTGTCAAATGAAGTCTGGGGAAGGATATCAATGGTCAAAGTTAGGTAAAAAGGATGCCAACATATAAGTAGTCTCAGAGAATTAATCACTGAGCAAATAAGAAAAGGAAATAGGGCTCAATAGGTCACCAAAGGGGAATGGGTGTCTTCCACCCGGTAATTTGTCAAGAAAAGGCAGGTGATCCATTGAGACCCATAAATGCCATACCCATGCCTCCATCCCATGTACATTGAAAATGAAAAGAGAAAATGGGCTGTGGGACTTTAAATGAGGCATGGATGGGCGTAGGAAAAAGTCTTTAGACTGACTATGCAGCATGTATATATGGCTACAGACTATTCCCCAACGGGACAGTGATGTCTACTCATTCTTGATATCCTAGACTTTTTCCTACGCCCATCCATGCCTCATTTAAAGTCCCACAGCCCATTTTCTCTTTTCATTTTCAATGTACCAGGGATGGAGGCATGGGTATGGCATTTATGGGTCTCAATGGATCACCTGCCTTTTCTTGACAAATTACCGGGTGGAAGACACCCATTCCCCTTTGGTGACCTATTGAGCCCTATTTCCTTTTCTTATTTGCTCAGTGATTAATTCTCTGAGACTACTTATATGTTGGCATCCTTTTTACCTAACTTTGACCATTGATATCCTTCCCCAGACTTCATTTGACAACAGGCCATTATTGTTTATCCCCCTGTTTTGATTACAACAGTCCTAATCGTGATTTTCAATGATGTATCCATCCCCATGGCTCACCCAACCCAAGCATTGGTGGGTCCCTGTTCTTTGGTCTCTTCCGCCCGGGGTTGCGATGCGCCCAGTTCCCCCTCCCCACCTGCCTTCCTTGGCGGGGGGGTGGGGCATTATCCTTGGCGCATCATGTCAGTATGTTGCACGCACGGCACCCATTGGGACGCCTGCGTTTTCATCATAGTTTTTTCCATCTCGCATGACCCAGGGGGATGGGAGGGACCCCTCCGAGATCATTTGCATCTCGGGCGTGGCTCTTTCCATCCCCACACCTGGCTCATGCGTCACATGATGCTGGCGGAGATACGCCCCTTACTGTGGACATTTATCCGGTAGCCACCTGGGGAGCTTCACTTCACAGACATCCATCTGATGAGAGGTTCCAGTTTCTCTCTTTCTCTACACTTCAAGGTAATTTCCAATCCTTATTTCAGGATTCACATAGTATTCTTTACATATATACTCTTTTTACCTGCTTTTTTACATTTTGCCTTGCACTCTGCTCACACTGCTTCAAACACACATTTAATTTCATCGCTATTTAGCATTTTTGGGGATCTGGTTTGGCTTTTTTTCAAACCAGATTTATTTACACCAACACTCAGTTGATTTGCCAACTTTGGCTGTTAACCCTTTCAGTCATGTTATATCATTAACCCCCTTTTTTGTTCAATTTCTCCCAGCACCCATTACACATTATTCCCATTAGGCATCCACCAGCACATCATTTACATATTCACTCCCCTCTTCCTTTGCTCCCTTTTTGTTTTTTGTTTTTCCTTCCCCTCCCTTCCCCCAATCACATTCTAATTTTGGTTCTCTAACCATTCAACCTTCTTTTTCACTCATTGCTCATTTTCATTTCTCCATCCCTTCACCAGCATTCTGCCCTTGCACCCTGTCTGTGCCTCTCCGTCAGTTTGGTGCTGTGCCGTGGCTGTCCGGGTTTCTCCTTGATGGATGTCCCATGCCATCTTCTCTTTGACTCTCCTCTTGATCGAGTGGCCGTTGAAGTGTTTATTGGGGGGCCTTCCCCGCCTCAGCCCCGGGTGAGACACTGTATCCAGGACCACCATTCTACGCCATATTTCAAATGCTTGGGACAACCCCATTCCGGGTTTTGCCATTGGTAACGTATCAGACTACCTTATTCTGTTTCAAATATGACATAATTTTTTCAAGACTTTATTTGATCTGTCTATCCATCTCCCCTTGTAGTCAAATGACATGCACCCCACTCCTGATGACTGGCTTTAAATGCCAAGAAACGCGTCGAGTCCATGCTCAGGGATGCCAAGTAAAGCCTGCCCAACTACGAATCTACAAAGTGTATTCTTGACATTTTAACTGGATAATTAATTTCACTGTTTCTGTATGTCCATTTAACTGTCACTACTTGCTCCAGCCATGTCTCAACAATGAATTGCGATTATGTCTATGTGATAACTTCTATTTACATTATGCCTTTGTTTGCATGATCTATGTGTACTTTTACCATGATACAGATCTCCATTCTTTAGACTGACTATGCAGCATGTATACCTGGCTACAGACCACTCCCCAACGGGACAGTGATGTTTACCAATTTTTGATATCTTAGACCCTTTTCCCCATGCCCATCCATGAGTCCATGCTCTGGCATGTCAAGTAAAGCTTGCCCAACTATGAATCTATTAAGTGTATTCTTGACTTTTTAACCGGATAATCATTTTCACTGTTTCTGTATGTCCATTTAACTGTCATTACTTGCTTCAGCCATGTCTCAACAGTGAATTTTGATCATGTTTTTGTGATAACCCCTATTTATACTATGCCTTTGTTTGCATGATCCATGTGTACTTTTACCATGATACAATACATTTTTATATTTATTTCCATGCCTTGATCTCCATTCTTTAGACTGACTATGCAGCATGTATATATGGCTACAGACTATTCCCCAACGGGACAGTGATGTCTACTCATTCTTGATATCCTAGACTTTTTCCTACGCCCATCCATGCCTCATTTAAAGTCCCACAGCCCATTTTCTCTTTTCATTTTCAATGTACCAGGGATGGAGGCATGGGTATGGCATTTATGGGTCTCAATGGATCACCTGCCTTTTCTTGACTATTTATATTATATTCTTTATTTTAACACAGAAAACTATACAGATATGTACACCAAAAATTCCATAATTGTAGGCTTATTTAGCAACTTTTGGAAATCGTGACATGTGTTCCTTTACTGCCACACTTGTTTCAGGCCTTTCAATTGGGGCAATGTTTCTCGGCATGAGTTTGTTTTTGGATTCCCAAGAAGAAATTAGTGTACCCTCAACAATGCTAATCATGTCGGATAGCATAATGTAAAGATGTTCGTTATTCATGTTTTCAAAAACATTACGCACAACCCATTTTTTTCTACCTCTTGGAAATTCAAGATTTTTACGTTCAACAACAAATTCTTGTCCACTTTCATCTTTTTTTTTTGTCAGAGCGGGGTTTCGTACCACATTGTGATTGTGGCATAAAGCAGCCAATTTTGTCCTTGCTTCCATGGAATCAAATCTGTAATTAATTATTTTGGGCCGATTATTTAAGAATCATACTGTGGTATGTTTCAATAACCCCTGTCTGACAAAAAAAAGTTAGATGCTTTATGTCTTTATCCAATTGACTATCCAAGACAATTGTGGACAATGAATGAAATGCAGGTGTGTTTTTGCTTATCCAGGGAACAGGATGAGAATCCACACTGAGTGGATCGTGTAAGCATTTGTGCTGTACACCGTCAATTTCCCATTCATGAACATTTACTACATGATATAGTAGAGATTGCCAAAGCTCTCTGAAAAGCGCCTCTTCTCCCTCACAACGTCTACTACAAAAATAGAAATGCAGCAAAATGGGTCCAATCCATGGTAAAATTGCACGGTTTATTTTTTTCTTTGAAATTTGCATCAATTTTCTTTGTATATTTTTCACGTAATGCCACATATCAAATTGATGGTTTATGTTTTTGTATTTTTCGTTTGTCGAAAGTAGTTTACGAATACCAGTGTGCCGATCCGTTCCCACAAATTGAACATCCAATCCATTGTCAATTATGCGATCTAAACATTTGGTAAATCCAAACTTCTCCATCGCAACAGAAGAAGTGGTCTGTGACACCTGCACTAGTTCAAAGTCCACAATTTTCTTTGAACTAAAATCCATGAAAGTGTATGTAGAATACTTTGCTGAAAACCCTGGGCTATCACATTGCCCATACCCTAACAAGAAGACTGGTTTTCCTAACAATTCCTCATTTGACATTAGAAAGCATAGTTTGCCAACTATGGTCAATTGCTTTAAAAACAAATGCATTTTGTGATCTGTGGAAAGAAGTTTTTCCAAACATTTGTATGCCACAGAGATCAAACATTTCTCTAACTTTGGCGTAGCTTCCTCCAGTTAAAGTTATAGCCCCAGAAAGCAAAATATTACCAGCCGAATAATGTTTAATTTTGGGCTGGCTTTCCCAAAGTTTTGACCGGTGAAAATCGGTACAGATCGAGTGAACAGAAATCATTGTGCCAATAATTTTTTTCTCAATCTTTCTGAGTTTTGAAAAACAGCCAGGTTCAGGGCAAATCATCGCATAAAGTAGTTTATCAAGGCAGCTTTCGAAAACAATAAATTTTTTCTCTTACACCAAATTCAAGGGATGAGGAAGTGCATCTTCTGTTTCAATTTCCACCTCACTTTCACAAAGACTATGATCGCCTTTTTGGGGTGTATCACAATCTGACTCGTGAAAGCTCGGATCCTCCAGATAAGCCAATTTTCTTTTAGTCCCAACTTCTGGACTTTCAACATACGGGTTGAAGGCTGATTGACTATTTCCTGGTATTAGCGAAGGGGTAGACAAGACAGGTAAAGCGGGCGAAAAAGAGATCACCGATTGAACTTCTTTTGATGACTTTTTGGTGTTGACACTAGAAGTGGTGTCATTAAAAGATCCTCTTTACTACAATATGAATGTTCTAAAAAAAATAGTATCACTTCTAACCTCAGATTCCACAAATTCAGAATGTCCACGGCCAGTTTGTGTGCTGGCATCGTTATTTGACACTTGTTTACATTGACTACTAACATGACATTGGCAAGTACATGTAGCATTCTCCATGGCTGTCTGAGAGGTTCCAGCCTTCATGTGTTGTGTCATCCATATTTTTTTCAATCGATTAAGCCATTTATTTCCCGATTTTTCGGTAGTTCCTGTTTCGCTAAATATGGTAGGAACAGATTCAGGACTTAATCTCCTTTGACTTCCCCTCATAATAAAGCACTCACTTTCAAAATGTGAAGAACACATCCGATAAATATCTGAACGAAT